>VONZ01000193.1:0-87500 GCA_012976165.1 Labeo catla
GAAATATTTCGGCTTTATTCTCATAATATTTTTACTTTATTCTTGTAATATTTCAACTTTATTCTCAACTTTATTTAGTGAAATATTTTGACTTTATTCTCATAATATTTTGACTTTATTCTCGTAATATTTCGACTTTATTCTCAACTTTATTTTGTGAAATATTTGAACTTTATTCTCGTAATATTTCGACTTTATTCTCAACTTTATTTTGTAAAATATATTTCGACTTTATTCTCATAATATTACGACTTTATTCTCGACTTTATTTTGTGAAATATTTCAACTTCATTCCCATAATATTTCAACTTTATTCTTGTAATATTTCATCTTTATTCTCAACTTTATTTTGTGAAATATTTTGGCTTTAATCTCATAATATTTCAACTTTATTCTCGTAATATTTCGACTTTATTCCCGACTTTATTTCGTGAAATATTTTGACTTTATTCTTGTAGTATTTCAACTTTATTCTCGTAATATTACAACTTTATTCTCGTTATTTCTACGATATTCTCGAAATATTATGACTTTAATCTCGTAATCTTAGATTTTTTTTGGCACTAAAACACTGTCATACTTTTTTTTCACTGGAGGAAGCGTTATTATGGATTATAGGCTCGTATTTAAGTTAAAAACAATTTTAGCAATTTCAACTGTCTCAGCTTTTGTCTTCTTAAGATGTGAACTGATGGACTGGAGTGGTGTGGATTACTTGTGGATTATTGTGATGTTTTTATCAGCTGTTTGGACTCTCATTCTGACGGCACCCATTCACTGCAGAGGATCCATTGGTGAGCAAGTGATGGAATAACACATTTCTACAAATGTGATGAAGAAACAAACTTGTTCTATTCTTGGATGACCTGTGGGTGAGCACATGGTTTTTGTCTGAACTCATCCTTTAATAACTGTCTGAGCCGCACCTGTTGTCGGGTAAACCAGCGCGCCTCTTCGATTTCATTCTGGTCCACTTTGATGTCTGTCGTCGTAGCGACGCAGTGGCAGCCAATCATCAGACAGGAGGGCATGGGCCACGCCTGACAGGACAGGTACTGCACGGGTCCCACCTGAACGCCACTCTCCTCCCGCACCTCCCTCCTCACGGCCGCCTCCAGCGTCTCCCCTGAGCAACACACGGATCACACGCTCGTTATCAATCAGCCACGGACAAAGTTCAAACGCAGCGGCTTCATTATCAGATACCTGGCTCCACAAAGCCGGCGAGGCATGAGAACATTTTTGGAGGAAAGATCTTCTTGCGTCCCAGCAGGCACTGGTTCCCATCAGGATGGAGGACTAACATGATGACCACAGGATCTGGAGGTGCAGACAGACATGCGGCGCTTGTGAAAGATCACACTCCCTGAGCTCCGGCCGAGCCGTAACTGAGTGTTTACTTGCCAACTCTGGGATAACAGGTGTTATGGACGCCCTGGAGACTCTTGCAGCCTGCTCTCAAACAGGTCCTCTTGTAGCCGCCCTCTTCTACTTTGGTGTCACTGCCGCACGTCGGGCAGAACCGGTAACGGCTGTGCCACGCGAGGACAGATCGTGCCTGAGCCATCACACCTGTGTGAACGGTGGGAAAATAACACACGTCTAGTTCTGATCCCGATCAATAGAGAGATTGTGCTAAAACAGTCTGAAATAATTTATCTGCTGCAATAACAAAACTAAAACCATAAAAACATTTTGTTACTTGAAATATATGCTAACTGAAATGAAATTAAATATTTAAAAAAAATATATTTTATTTCGGCTAATTTTCAAGAAACATTTCTCATTTTTTTTATTTGATGTGCTAAAATAACTACATTTAAAATAAAAACTAATAAAAAAAAAGTAAAACATTTAAAAACTACAAAAATAAATAAAAAAACAAAAACTCAGCAAAATTACTAAAACTTTAAATAAAATTACCATTCAATCAGAAAATATAAAAAAATAATATCTAATACAAAATATTAACGAAAAATGTACTAGTATCTATAATACTAAAATAACACTTTAAAATAAGGTTCCATTTGTTAACATTAGTTAACTCCATTAGTTATTATGAACTAACAATCAAAAATACTTCTAAAGCATTTATTAATTTTAGTTGATGTTAATGTCAGCATTTACTAAAACATTATTAAAATCTAATGTTTTATCTGTTACATTTTTGGTAACACTTTATTTTAAGGACTAGTTCTCACTATTATTAAATTAAATTAAATTAAATATATATATTTAGATTTTATTTCTCCTAATTTTCAAGAAACATTTCTCTTTTTCTATTTGGTGTGCTAAAATAACTACATTTTAAGTAAAAACTAATAAAAAAAAAAGTAAAACATTTAAAAACTACAAAAATAAATAAAAAACAAAAACAAAGCAAAATTACTAAAACTTTAAATAAAATTAACATGAAAATGTATCTATAGTAGTAAAATAACACTGGCTTTGGTAACACTTTACAATAAGGTTCCATTTGTTAACATTAGTTAACTCCATTAGTTAACATGAACTTACAATCAAATATACTTTAATTATTAATTATTAATCTTAGTTGATGTTAATGTCAACATTTACTAATATATTATTAAAATCTAATGTTTTATCTGTTAAATTATTGGTAACACTTTATTTTAAGGACTATCACTATTCTCACTATTAACTAGTTGTTTATTAGCATGCACATTACTATCTAATTGTCTGTTTATTAGTACTTATAAAGCACATATTAATGTCTTGTTCTGCAGGACCATATTTCATATTTCAGATCCCCACACCTAAACTTAAAAACGACCTTACTAAATATTAATAAGTAGCAAATTAGGAGTTTATTGAGACAAAAGTCATAGTTAAAAGTGAGGATTACTTAAGCAAAATAACTAAAGCCAATAAAACTAAAATCATAAAAAAAACATTTTCGTTACTAGATATAAGATAAAAATGTATTGAGATAAAATGTAAATGTATTTTATTTCAGCTAATAACATTTCTAATTTTTATTAGTTTAATTTCAAGTGCTAAAATAACAAGCTGAACAAAAATACTGAAAATTAAAAAAAATAAACTAATTAAAATGACAAACACATAAATGTATAAAACTTACAATAAACTAAAATCAAAATTAAAATAAATAAATAAAACTACAATAGTATGTCAATGATACTAAAATAATGGTTACGCTTTATTTTACAGTACATACACAAAACCAGTCATAAGGGTCAATTTTTTTAAATTGAGTTTTATACATAAATAATAAACAAGCTTTCCATTGATGTATGGTTTGTTAGGATAGGACAATATTTGGCCAAGATACAACTATTTGAAAATCTGGGAAATTTTTGAAATTCTGAGAAAATCACCTTTAAAGTTGTCCAAATGAAGTTCTTAGCAATGCATATTACTAATCAAAAATGAAGTTTTGATATATTTACATTAGGAAATTTACAAAATATCTTCATGGAACAAGATCTTTACTTAATATCCTAATGATTTTTTGGAATAAAATTGATAATTATACAGTGTATTGTTGGCTATTGCTCCAAATATACCTGTGCAACTTAAGACTTTTCTAAGAAAGTATTGGGTAATATAAGGTAACTACATGGGTTGAGGTTAGGTTTAGGGGTAGGTTCAGGGTTACCCAATAATACCCAGTTATTGTAATCACTATAATAAATATATAGTATGTACATGTGGAACACGACTGTAAAATTAAGTGCTACCAATGCAACCACCGATCTGTTAGTTACATGTAACTATTTAGCGATGTCCTACCAGCATCATTGTCGCTCATCCTCAGGAGTCCTGGCATGGCTCCCTGAAGGAAGAAACTGTTGGGCTCTGTATCTTTGAGGAGTTGAGTAGGATCGTCTTCAGTACTGAGAGCGAACCACGCCAGCAGCCCATCGTCCTCCTGCTTCTTAACTCCTAAGAAAACCTCTATGGTCTGGCTGTTCGTCAGCAGCTCCTGCACCGCCGCGGATCTGAGTTTGCACAGCCTCACCTCCTCCACGTCCTCATCCGCTCCAGAACACACCAGAGGATTCAGAGCGTGAAAGAGCAGGAACACGGTCTCTGGAGCAGCTCGTTTGGCCGCCAGCCATTCGGCGTCGTTGCGTTTGTCACTCATTCGGTCCAGGATCTCTCTGTTGAAGTAAATGTCCGGGTCTTCCACGCCTTTGTTGGGAAGAAGCTGACGGAGGTCGTGATCCGGATTGCTGGACAGCAGACGGGCGACGTGTCTGTGACCCCAGAACAGAGCCACGTCTAGAGCCGTTTGACCCGACTGGTTAGTGACACTCGTATCACACCTGTGACATTCACATAATGAGAACAAATGTGCTTGTTTAATAATATGTGACCCTGGACCACAAAACCAGCCAGTCAATCTTAAAAAATGAGATTTATTAATCTTAAAAAAATAATAAATAAGCTTTCCATTGATGTATGCTTTGTTAGGGCAAAAGGACAATATTTGTTTGAGATACAACTATTTGAAAATCTGGAAACTGAGGGTGCAAAAAAATCTAAATATTGAGAAAATCACCTTTAAAGTTGTCCAAATGAAGTTCTTAGCAATGCATATTACTAATCAAAAATTAAGTTTTGATATATTTATGGTAGGAAATGTACAAAATAAAAATTTACTTAATATCCTAATGATTTTTGGCATAAAAGAAAAATCGATAATTTTGACTGCTAATGTATTTTTGGCTATTGCTACAAATATACCCATGCTACTTAAGATTTTGTAGATTTCAGGGTTTTGTGGGATCAATAATATTTTGTTTCTTCCACTTATCAAGGTTGCATTTATTTGATCAAATACAGTAAAATAAAATAAAATATTATTGCAATTTAAAATAGCTGTTTTCAATGTGAATATATAGTAAATGTAATTTATTCTTGTGATATATATATATATATTCACAGTATTTTACTTGTAACATTTTTATTTACACTTATTTATGCTTCAAGTCACATGTATTTTTATAGTGCATTATACAGATACAGATTATTTCAAATACAGAATACAAAATACAAAAAAATGGTCCAAATTTAAGATTTATGCATTTGAATTGCATATAGAATGTCCATGCATTTTAACATAAACTAATAAACTTAATGTGATGTGATTTGTCAGTCATATATTAAGGTCAGGTCAGATTTCTGAACTCAGAAATACCATTTGCATCTATTTGATTTTATTTAAGTCATATTTTCAAAATGCATTTATTCAAATTGCTTAGAATCGGTAAACACCATGAATGCAAAAAAATCTAAATATTGAGAAAATCACCTTTAAAGTTGCCCAAATGAAGTTCTTAGCAATGCATATTGCTAATCAAAAATTAAGTTTTGATACATTTACGGTAGGAAATTTACAAAATACCTTCATGGAACATGATCCTTACTTAATATCCTAATGATTTTTGGCATAAAAATCTATAATTTTGACCCATACAATGTATTGTTGGCTATTGCTATAAATATACCCGTGCCACTTATGACTGGTTTGGGAAATTTTGTATGCAATTCAAATGCATCAAATCTTACATTAAGGCTTTTTTTGAGTGCAGGAAAATAACAGTGTTAATCTTGTAAAATTTAGCAGTTATGAAACTAATTCAGTATAAAGCAGCTCTGCAGAAGACAAGAGTGTTATGATTAGTTACAAAACAGGTTTTTGTGTTCTCATCTGATGGTGTCAGTGCAGTCAGATCTGTAATATGTTTCATGTTTCATGAATATGAATGGTCTCTCACCCGCTGGACAGCAGGACTTTGGCCACATCGTAGTGTCCGTTTCTGGCGGCCAGCATTAAAGCGCTCCAGCCCTGCTCTTCTCGCCGGTTCAGCAGCTCTCTGGACTGAGAGATCATGAGCGACACCGTCTGCACGTCTCCTGTGGACGCCGCATCCAGAAACCGCCGCAGCAGATCACTGCTGACACTCATCTGGATGCTGCTCATCATCTGATCAAATCATGACATTCAAAGAGCCAGTTAAGAAATGGACATCAATGGTCTTTCCAAAACAAGACTTTTAAAGTAAAATTTGTGTGGATATATACATAATACCAGTCAAAGGTTTTTGAAATGTAAGATTTTTAATGTTTTTTTTTTAAAGAAGTCTCTTCTGCTCACCAAGCCTGCATTTATTTTATCCAAAATACAGCAAAAGTAGTAGTATTGTAAAATATTTTTACTATTTAAAATAACTGCTTTCTATGTGAATATATGTTAAACTGTAATTTATTTTTGTGATCAAAGTTGAATTTTCAGCATCATTGCTCCAGTCTTCAGTGTCACATGATCCTTCAGAAATCATTCTAATATGCTGATTTGCTGCTCATTTATTATTATTATTATTATTATGTTGAAAACAGCTGAGTAGAAATTTTTCAGGTTTCTTTAAATAAATATAATAAATATAAAGTTATAAATACGTTTATAAGAACAGCATTTATCTGAAATATAAATCTTTTTTAACATTATAAATGTCTTTAGCCTCACTTTTAATCAATTTAAAGCATCCTTGCTAAATAAAAGTATTAATTTCTATAATTTCTTTCCCCCAAAAATAAATAAATAAATGACTCAACTGTTTTACATATTATTATATATAATAATAATAATAATAATAATAATGTTTTAGAGCAGCAAATCAGCATATTATAATGATCTCTGAAGGATCATGTGACACTGAAGACTGGAGTAATGATGCTGATGATAAGAAATTCAGCTTTGAAATCACAGGAATAAATTACATTTTAAAATATATTCAAATAGAAAACAATTATTTTAAATAGTAAAAATATTTAACAATTTTACTTTTTTTTTTTTTTTTTGTACTTTGGATCAAATAAATGCAGGCTTGCTGAGCAGAAGAGACAAAAACATTAAAAATCAAAAACTTTTGACTGGTAGCATATATAATTATTATCGTTGTTGTTGTTGTTTTATTTACTTATTTATACACAAAATATAACCTTAGTGTCCCTGGTGAACAAGACAAAGGCCAGAAAACTGCATAAGGTGAGTACATCAATATATGCATTTATATTTATTAGTTTAGCAGACGCTTTTAATCCAAAATTGATTTTGAAATGAAGAATATACAAAGAGGTTCATCCTAAGCTCCATAAAAGTAGCAAAATCTTTAATTTACTTAAATGTATTTCTTGTAATTTACTTAAAATTTAATAACTATGTAATAAAGCTTTACAAGCACCACTACTAATTATTGATATTATTTATATTTTGATATTATTTTTATGTTTTTTTTTTTTTTAGATATCTTAAAATATAATTATTTATTATGCATTTAATTTGCTGTAAATCACTTGCTATTATGAGGAATCTCAGCACAGTAGTTCCACAACATCGTTATTCTTTATGATTTATAGTAACAACTTTTTAATTGCATTCTCTCCTTCTCCCTAACATAAACATATTCATTATGTCCTGATTAGTAAAAGACTTCCGAATTAGAAATGAATTTCGCCACTCAACAGGACACAATAACTGCTGACAAAACTCTATAGACTAGCAGACTACATATATTTTCTTGTCTTTTTTCTTCTGACATTTTTAAGCAATAAGTAAATTCACGATGATTAGTAGATCACTATTATTTAATATATATATTTCACAGTTCATGATGAGGACAGTCACACAAAAGATCACATTCAGTAAGTCCTGTTTTCATTAAAAGATCTTTTCATCTTTTTTGAAGAATGAGCAGCAGTAATGACACCTAATTTGATCAATGACAGACTGTATATTAATGTTTTGTATTAAGTACAGTCTTTTCTCTACATTACAATAATATGACAATAGTATCTGTGAATTTTATTATTTATTTAAAATGGCCAGATAAATATAACTACTCACCGGCTGAACTGTTACTGGATTTCATAGGTTGGGTTAAAGTTCAAAGTGTTTGTTTGATGTTTTGTAACGCGTCTGTATGTCGCGCGTTTATGACGCACTAAAGCGCCTCACACGCGTATTTCTGCGCAACCGCGACACCTGGCGGACAGAAGCACTAGTTACAACCTAGTGCAGATGGCAGTCAAAAGTTTGAATTTAATGCTCTCATAATCTTCAAAACCTTATAATCTACGTAGTTCATCTTAAATTCTCGAATTTTAAATATTGTTTATATTGAAACATTTTTCAAACATAATTTATGTTTTTTTTTTAACAAAATGTAAAAAAATAAAATAAAATAGTTCACTTTTCCTGAGAGATTTGGAGTGGATATTAAAGGAAAATCAGCACTCATACCAGACATGTACACATTCCCAGACTACATTTTGTTTCATTTCAAAGTTCATCACTTTACTATAACTCTAAAAGTCGAAAATATACTAATAATACAAAATGAGTAGTTATTTCCAAACTATTTCCTAAGTTTTTGCATAGATTTTTACATTTGTTTAATCATTTTTGGGATGTGATCATCTCTTGAGCACAGTGTGTTTTTGTTTAGTTGTAAATCTGCTTTAGTCAGCAAAACAGCAAAATCACTGATTAACTCGGAGCTGATTGTGGATCAGAAGCTCCTCAAAGAGCCTCAGAAACTCTGATGAGATCCAAAGCAGACGTTCACAGTCAGCCTGATGGAGAAACATCTGGTTTCTGAGGACTCTGTTCAGTGCAGAAATGATGCGGCGAGACCCATGTGCTCCGTTCCTCCACATCAGCAGATGAACGAATGCATGTTACTGCGGTAAGATCACGCATCTTCTCTCATTCAATCAGATTCATGAGTTACAGAATAATGCAAAATGCATGATCATTATTTTATTGATGTAAATCAAGCATGGTGTCATTCTGTGTGCTATACATCCAAGTTGTTTTTTAAATATCCATATTTCCAGATATTGTGTAATATCATGTTGAAACAGAGTTCTTGTTTGTTGACTTTGTGTGCAGCAGGACTTTGTCTTGTGTCTTTTGGCAAACACTGAACATGATGGTGAACCGCCAGTCAGTGACAACAGACAGACACAGAGGAATCATTCAGAATAATGGTGGATTCATGATTCAGATCCAACCACCATCACAAAACTTTTGCTCAGTTTCATCTGCACTCTTAAAAAGAAAGATTTTTATTTATTGACAGTTCGAAGAACCTTTATATAATGCTCTTTATAGAAGAAAAGATTATAAAATGTTCCTCACACTAAGAAAAAAAATATTCTTTTAAGTTTTGTTCACTGAAAAGTTTTTTTCACATCATTGTGAACACACCCATTTGGGACCTTTATTTTTAAGATATAGTGAGTTTGAGACTGTTTGCGAGTTTTATTGACTGATTCATTACAAGGAATCAGTTAAAGAGTCATTTGTTCATGAGTCAGACTCCACTGTTCATACTGTAGTCTTTAGACTGATTCAAATTGTGAGTTTGAGACTGTTTCGGAGTCTTTTTGACTGATTCATTACAATTAATTGTTTACGGAGTTTTTTGTTCATGAATCTGACTCCATTGTTCACACTGTAGTCATTAGACCGATTCAAATTGTGAGTTTGAGACTGTTTGTGAGTCTTTTTGACTGATTTGTTACATGGAATCAGTTAAAGAGTCATTTCTTCAAGAGTCAGAATCCATTGCTCACACTGCAGTAGTCTGAATGAAATTGTGAGTTTGAAACTGGTCATGAGTCTTTTTGACTGATTCATTACAATGATTTGTTTATAGAGTTATTTGTTTATGAATCTGACTCCACTGTTCACACTGTAGTCATTAGACTGATTCAAATTGTGTGTTTGAGACTGTTTGCAAGTCTTTTTGACTGATTCATTACAATGAATCTGTTAGAGAGTCATTTGTTCATGAATCTGACTCCACTGTTCACACTGTAGTCATTAGACTGATTCAAAATGTGAGTTTGAGAGTCTTTGTGAATCTTTTTGACTGATTCATTATAAGGAATTGGTTAGAGAATCATTTATTCATGGATCAAACTCAACTGTTAATAAACCTTTATTGGCATTGATGAACTTTTAACATTCATGGAACCACCACTACAGGTTCTTTACAGTGCAAAAATGTTCTTCATACAAAGAAAAAATGGTTCTTTTAAGAACTGTTCACTGAAAAGGTTCATAAATGGCACAATGTCCTTCATTCAAAAGCAAGAAGTGAGTTTGTAGTGCATGAGATTGAGTTTGCTGAAAGACTCTTGTTTCAGTAACACTAAACCGCAGCTTGAATGTTCTGGTGTAACTAGAAGAGACGGGTCAGGTTAAATAACGTGTGACGTAACTATTAGCGGTAGAGGAAATGGTAAAGCAGCACAGCTCTGTCATTAGGCAACAGTAAAACAGTCCAGTGAAATGAACCAGTCTTCCAGAAATGGTTAGTGTTGTCATAATAAGAGTTATCTAGACGATGTTTATATGTTTGAAGGATCTCCATAGGATCTCAGCAGGCTGAAGTGTTTTCCAAGGTAACATGAGATGTTTGTGCTCAGTCCTGTTGCTGTTTGCTTGTGAATTTGTCTTAAACTGATGTTTGATGAAATGCATGTGTGTATTTGAACGGATCTGTCTGTTTCCCATCTGTTTTACAGTCAGTATGCGGAAAACATAGATGAGGAGGAGGGACAGAAGATGACGAGGCCCGACGCTTTCATCTCGCTGGACGCTGAGGCTGACGTCTCTGTGAGGAGAAGAAAAGCAACCCTCGTCAGGTCAGTTCACATGGTTTTAATCACACATAACTAACATGTTCACACAGCAGATTCACTCCAGATGTGTCTCCTGATTCAGATCCAAAACATTTGATCCATCACTGCTTCTGCAAGTCCAGAGTGACTCTGAATCCAAGTGTGAACGCAGGAAGCCGCAGCCCTGTCAGGTATGTCTCTGTGTAATCATTCATATGTGAACCTGGACCACAAAACCAAACATAAGGGCCAATTTTTTAAAATTGAGATTTGAACATCATCTGAAAGCTGAATAGTTTTCCACTGATGTATGATTTGTTTGGATAGGACAATATTTGAAAATCTGGAATCTGAGGGTGCAAAAAAATCAAAATATTGAGAAAATCACCTTTAAAGTTGTCCAAATAACGCTCTTAGCGATGCATATTACTAATCAAAAATTAAGTTTTGATATATTTACGGTAGGAAATTTACAAAAAAACCTTCACGGAACATGGTCTTTAATTATTATCCTAATGATTTTTGGCATAAAAGAAAAATCGATAATTTTGACCCATACAATGTATTTTTGGCTATTGCTACAAATATACCTATGCTACTTAAGACTACTTAAATATTTTGTGCTCCAGGGTCACATATACTATTCAAGTTTTTATTACGTAAAAAAAAGTGTAGGATTTATATTGAAACAATTTTCACTCATAAATTGCTGGTAAATTTCACAAATAATTACAAAGAATTGTCAAGAAAAACATTGATTTAAACATGAAATTTTGATACAGAAAAACTGAAATAGTATTTTTGTGTAAACATACTCCAGTAATTTTTGTTTCATTTACTATTTTGAAAAAAAAAAAGATTGTATTTTGAATAGTTTTTATATTTCCTGGTTTAATTTTATTTTAGTCAAACCTTTAGTATTTTGATGTATATTTTTATCATTTTTATTATTTTTTAAATGTTTTTGAATCTATTTACAGTGTATAGCTAGTATATTTCACAAATAATCGCAAAAAAACAGCAAGTAACTCATTAAATTATTTCTATTTTTTTTTTTTAAATGTCTTTGAAAGATTTTATACTCATATTGCAAGTAAATTTTGCAAATAAGTACAAAGAAATGTGAAAACGTAACACATTGAATTAACTATGAAATTTTAAAGTAGAAAAACTAAAATAGTATTTTATTGTAAAACATACTCCAGTAATTTTTGTTTCATTTACTACTTCGAAAAAAAAAAGTTTATTTTGAATTTGTTTTTATTTTTATATCTTCTGGTTTCATTTTATTTCAGTTAAAGTTTGTTTCATTTCAAGTAAGAATTTTTTATGGTTTTAGTTTTATTTAACGTTAAAAGAACAAAATGAGAATTCTCTCTTAAATTGTGTATCTGCTTGATTTAGATTAATACAGATGTTTGGAACTCAGATCTTAGTTTAGCTGGACAACAAACAGGAGGTATTGTTTACAGTTATTAACTGTCATTTTTGATCTACACCTCTGAATATGCATCATGTTGTGTTTCAGTCTCTGCGCACTAATATCCAGTACCACAAAGTTTTTAAAGACATAAGTGAGGACGAACAACTGAGGCAGAGTATGTACGACCAGTTTGATTTAATTCACCAGTGATTATTTCACTATTATTGAACATGTAAAGAAGCTTTGATTTTATTCTTGTATTTTCCTGCATCCAGGTTACACGTGCGCCCTGCAGAAGGACATCCTGTACCAGGGGAGACTTTTTGTGTCTGATAACTGGATCTGTTTCCATTCCAAAGTGTTCGGAAAAGACACTAAGGTAATGTTTAATGTTTATGAAAGAATTTTCATCAAAGTTGCATTTATTTGATCAGAACAACTGTAAAAATTATGAAATATTTTACAATGTAAAATGTTTTCTATGTGAATATCTGGTCAAATGTAATTTATTCCTGTGATCAAAGCTGAATTTTCAGCATCATTACTACAGTCTTCAGTGTCACATGATCCTTCAGAAATCATCCTAATATGCTGATTTGCCGCTCAACAAGCATTTATGATTATTATCAACGTTATAAACAGTTGTGCTGCACAATATTTTTGTGGAAAAAGTGATGCATTTTATTTTTAAGGATTCACAGATGAACAGAAAGTTAAAAATAACAGCATTAATTTGAAATAGAAATCTGTCAGTTTGAATTTAATGTGCTCATGCTGAATAAAAGTATTAATTTCATTAAAAAATGGTAGTGTATTTGAAGTATATGCATCATATTGTTTTTCGTTCAGATTGCGATTCCAGTTTCTTCAGTAGCAGTCATCAAGAAAACAAAAACTGCCATCTTGGTGCCAAACGCACTGGTTATTTCTACAGCGCACGATCGGGTAAAGACATTTCACTCTCGTGTGAATAAACTCATATATTTGTCGGTAAATGTGTGTCTCTCTAATCACTGTTAATGTGTTTTTTACAGCATGTGTTCGTTTCGTTTCTGTCTCGAGACACGACCTACAAGGTTTTGATGTCTGTTTGCCCTCATCTGGTTGTAAGTTGTTCAGTAACACACTGAATTCAGTTCAGTTGAATTGTACAGATTCTGATGAATAACTGTGGGCTGATTGTAGGAGAAGAGTCCTGGGATCAGTCAAATCCCGTCCCAGAGCCTGAGAGGACATCCAGCATCTCTACCGACGGTACGAGTGATTCAGACTGACTGACTGTCTTCATTAAGTTGGCTTGAGAAAGATAACTTACTGATAAGCTGCTGCTGCTTCTTCTGAGCCAAAATTTTGTCAGTATCTCCTTCTAGAGCTAGAGCAAAAACCAAACTATCAAAACCACCTAAAATCCCATAGATTTCATTGAGGGGGTGAAAACTTTTATACAAAGAGAAGCTGGGAAACCTGATAAAAGACCAGCCAAGGTTAAACCAGCTAAGACTAAACAACAAGTCTAGGTTGGTTTTAGCTGTTTTTTACTGAATCAACTGGTTTTAGCTGGTTTAAACATGCTAGTCATTCTAGAAACATGTTAATCATGCTAGCAACATGCTATTAACGTGCTTATCATGTTAGCAACATGTTAATTATACTAAAAACACGATAGCAACATGCTAGTAACTTGCTAATCATGCTAACAACTGCTAGTAACTTGTTAATCATGCTAGTAACATGCCTCTTACTTGTTAGAACACTCTAACTTGCTAATCATGCTAACAACATACTAGTAACATGCTAATCATGGTAACAACATGTTAATAACATGCTAATCATGCTAGCAACATGCTAGTAATATGCTAATCATGCTAACAACATGTTAGCAATATGCAAATCATGCTAGAAACATGTTAGCAACATTCTAGTAACATGCTAATCATGCTAGTAATTATTTGTTAATTATGTAAACAACATGTTAGTAACTGGCTAATCAAGTTAGCAACATGTTAATCATGCTAACAACATGCTAGTAACATGTTAATCGTGGTAGCAACATGATAGTAACTTGCTAATCATGCTAACAACATTCTAGTAACATGCTAATCATGCTAGTAACTTAATTATGCTAACAACATACTAGTAACTGGCTAATCATGTTAGCAACATGCTAGCAACGTGTTAATCATGTTATTAACTTGCTAACAACATGCTAACAACATTGTAATCAGCCTATAAAAATGCAAGCAACAAGCTAATTATGCTAAAACATGCTAACAACATGTTCAACATGTCGCATCTAGTGTAGACAGACTTTAGCTGTTGTGGCGTGGTGCGTCAACTAGTGCGGCATCTAGTTCCTTCATTTACAGTCACACCACCCTGCATCATGTCTCTGCTGAATCAAATCCAGTACTTATATCCAATACTCAGTGAATACTCCAATACATTTTCATGGTTCACACTGTAGTCATCAGACCAATTCAGATTGTGAATTTGAGAATGTGAGCCTTTTGTGACTCTACTGTTCACACTGTAGTCATTAGTCTGATTCAAATTTACAACAATTTGTTCAATTCTCAGCCCATTTTCACATGTATGAATGATTCTGAACACACTCCTAATCGTGATTTTTTTTTTTACTTTTTCCACTCCTTTGCAGATTGTAAGTTAAATGATACATTACATTAAATGATACATAAGTGCAGTAACGCTGCTACATATCCATTGAAAAGATCAAATGATTTTCATTCTTATTTTGTGATAAAACTGTGTGATGGAACATTTTTACTGATGTTTTGATCAAATTAGGAAATATTAGGCTTTTTTTTGCAAATCTTGATGCAGGGTTGTGTTATATATTCACACTGATGTCTCTGCACAGGATTTCACAGCAGATCTGTCGGATTTGGACGGTCCGGTCAGACAGACGGGTCAGCACATGGACGACAGCAGCAGCTCCGACTGTGCAGAGTCACCGGATTTCATCAAAACCCCAAGTGTGTTTTAAACACCATGATTTTGAAGTTCAGTGAGGTTCTGATGTGTTATTGGCTCTTTATTCTATCTCAACATGTGATTTTTTTTTTTTTTTTTTTTTTACAGAATTCCCAAAACGATCTCAAGCTTTTATTGATGTGACTAAAAGAGACGGTGAACTGGATTCTCACACACAAGAAACCAATACCACTGCCAACTTACCATACACTGGTAAAACCCACACAATCACACACACACACACACACACACACACACACACCTTGAGTCTCTCTGGGATCATCAGGCATCAGTGATTTGCTGCTGTGTGTTTTAGGTTCTTCAGGACTGGCGGAGGTGGAGTTCATGAAAACACTGCGGCCAGTGTCTCTCTCTCTGAATGCTCTGGTGTTGATTTATCTGTCTCTGTGAGTCTATAAACACCTCAGTTCTCATTCATTCATACACTAGTGCTCAAAAGTTTGGGGTACATTAATATTAAGGAATTATTATTATTATTATTATTATTATTTTATCAAGGATGCATTAAATTGATCAAAAGTGCCAGTGAAGACATTTATAATGTTACAAAATATTTCTATTTCAAATAAATGCTGTTCTTTAGAACTTTTTATTCGTCCGTGAATCTTGAAAAATAAAATATATGACAGTTTCCACAAAAATATTGTGCAACTGTTTTCAACATTGCTAATCAGAAATGTTTCTTGAGCTGCAAATCAGCATATTGGAATGATTTCTGAAGGATCATGTGACACTAAAGACTGGAGCAATGATGCTGAAATTTCAACTTTGATCACAGAAATAAATTACATTTTAACAGATATTCACATAGAAAACAGCTATTTTAAATTGTAATAATATTTCACATTTTTATTGTATTTTTGAGCAAACAAATGCAGGTTTGGTGAGCAGAAGAGACTTCTTTCATAAACAGTGTAAATCCAGACTGAGTTGTGTTTGGTTTGTTCTTGATCTTTCAGGGTTTGTGTCCTGCTGTTGTCCTCCTGTTACATGGCATTTAAGATTGTGTCTCTTGAGGAACGTCTGACATCTCTTGTGTCAGTGGAGTTTCCACATAAAAGGTAAAGGTGAAAATGATTTAGTGGCTTTAACATTAATTAATTAATAATTGTATAATTTGAGTTATTTGGTAAACCAGACTATCAGAGCACACCAGGTTCCAGAAGATCATCAAATCTTTGTTCATATTTTTTAATTATTCTAATATTTCATGTATCATATAATCTGTTTCTGTTGTTTATCTATGTGTATTAGATATCATATGGCTAAATGCTGATTGTGTGCTTATGATTTCAGAGATGAAATCCTGTTTGCTGGAGATACATCTGAGATCTACTCGGTTCTTTCTGCAAGTCTTCTGAAGCTGGAAAAGGTTTGTCTGTATAAACACAACTGCACTCTAGAATGTCTCAGAATGGCAAGGATTGGTTTTATTAATCAAACATTCATAATAATTAAACACACTGGCACAAATGTACTAAAAATGTGTACAGGCCATCCAAAATGTAGATAAGTTTGTTTCTTCATCAGATTTGTCTCACCAATGGATCCTCTGCAGTGAATGGGTGCCGTCAGAATGAGAGTCCAAACAGCTGATAAAAACATCACAATAATCCACAAGTAATCCACGCCACTCCAGTCCATCAGTTAACATCTTGAGAAGGTGAACAAGCTGAAACAAACCCATCAAGACATTTCTACTGAAATACATTGAGTCCGTAATCCAAAATAACGCTTCCTAAAAAATTGTTTTAATCTGAATCAAGAGTGAAATCTGCACAGATCAAGCACCGTTTACAAGCCAAAACAGCTCTAAACAAAGATGTTGCTAGATTTTGATGTGAGAGACGACAAGAGATGGACTTTTTCACTGGAGGAAGCGTCATTATGGATTATGGACTCGTATTTGAGTTAAAGGAGAAGTCCACTTCCAGAACAAAAATTTACAGATAATGTACTCACCCCTTTGTCATCCAAGATGTTCATGTCTTTCTTTTTTCAGCCGTAAAGAAATTGTTTCTTGAGGAAAACATTTCAGGATTTTTCTCCATATAATGGAGTGATATGGTGCCCCGAACTCCTAAAATGCAGTTTAAAGGGGTCCTATTATGCTCTTTTTCAAAGTCTTGATATTGTTTTGGGGGTGTATTAGAACATGCTCTCATGCTTGGTGGTTTGAAATACGCATAATTTTTCACATAATTTACATTATTGCAATACCTTTCTCCCAGCCTGGCACAAATAGCTTGATTAGTTCCGGGTTTAATGAAGGACAGCCTTCCGAAAAAAGGAAATGTGTTATGATTGGTTAGCTCTCCCACTGCGTTGCGATTGGCGAACAGCTTAGGTGGTGTTTCAGTACTGCCACGCCCCTTGTCAAAGCTAGATTAATAGTGAATCTTACATTTTAAATATGTATATTTTTCTTACAAAAATGCATCGATTCGCTACAGGAGACCCCCGGGAGTTTTATTATGGATGGATGCAATTTATTAGACTTCTGAAAGAAGTAATTCGTTTGAAAGAAGGAAGTCATATACACCTAGGATGCATGGAGGGTGAATAAATAATACGCTACAGTAGTGTTGAGTCCCATCCTCAGTCTGCGAGATCGCAGATGATTTAATTATTTTACATACTTAGTTTCATTCCCCGAAACCAGTTCTTCGAAAGAACTTTGTAGATGTTTTTTATGCCCAAACATACACACCACACACTGACTAAAATTTATAAAGTGAAAAAGCACGGTTGGGATCGTTTGCAACCGCATTTGGGATCGTTTGAAGCTGCATTTAAACTGGATTTTGGAAGTTCAACCTCAGGGCACCATATCAGTCCATTATATGGCAAAAACATGTTTTCCTCAAAAAACATAATTTCTTTACAACTGAAGAAAGAAAGACATGAACATCTTGGTTGACAACGGGGTGAGTACTTTATCTGTCAATTTTTGTTCTGGTAGTGGGCTTCTCCTATAAAAACGTCTTGTTGGATTTGTTAAGATGTTAACTGATGGACTGGAGTGGTGTGGATTACTTGTGGATTATTGTAATATTTTTATCAGCTGTTTGGACTCTCATTTTGACGGCACCCATTCACTGCAGAGGATCAATTGGTGAGCAAGTGATGGAATGACACATTTCTACAAATCCGATGAAGAAACAAACTCATCCTAATCTTGGATGACCTGAGGATGAGCACATTTTCATTTTTGGGTGAATGATTCCCTTAAGCTTTGTGAAGATAAATTCACAACTGGTTTAATGATGATCATGCACAGTGATTATGACAATGAATGATCACTGACAGTCAGAAGCTCCTCTGAAAAACACAATCATGCTTTTCCAGATTCACAGAAACCTGCAGAGACTGCTGGAGACCATATCTAAGGTCTGAATGAAGATCATTCGGGACATTAAGGTAGTTCTCTCAAAGGAAAACCCATGGAAATGAAAGCCATTTCATTTACTGTCATGATTTCACACTGTTTGTAGTGACACATTTATGAAAATTTAGGAAGTCAAACACATGAAATAAACATTAGTGTTTTCACACATCTGACTAAACAGTTTATAAACTAGTGTATAAAATGAAAGTAGCCTGATATTTGACTTTGTATGAATAGACTGTACAGTGATTCTTGCTGAATCTCATTAAATATACAAGTAAGATGAATGAATCTAAGTATGTATGAAAGAAAGAAGTATGAATGAAAAGCTGTGTATTATTGTCATTTAGAGTGAATAAAGTTTGTATAGAATATGAATGCTTTCATGTCATCAGTGTTTTCTCAGCACCGACCATGCATCACAACGACTCAGGAAAGTTTGAAATGCTTGTCATCGTGGGCCGAACCGGATCTGATGATTATGTGTCTGATTATTGTGATTCAATGATGCACAACCTGCAGAAGTTCACTAAGAAACACAAACCCTGCTGCTTTTATTTGTCTGGATTAAACAGGATAGTGAGTGAGGCGTGTGGAACTAATATGAAGAAAAACAGAGCATACTGATCACATGAGAAAAGACAAAGCGGTTTTCCTGATCCCGTGTGCTCTGAAACACAATGTTCTTTTGAGGGTGGTGGTTTGCGAAGGATCTCTTTCAGCTCGGCATTGTAAAGAGTGAAGTTGTGAAAGAGCGTGTTGTGTTATATGCTAATGTGACTGAATGTCATCGCTCCTCTCCACAGAAAACCATTGTTTCTCTCTGAAATGGAATGAGGACGAGTGCTGGGACGGGGGGAGAGTGAGGTTTTGAGCTCTTAAACATCATGAAAATACTTGACATATAGTTGACTTTAGTAGTTTACTTTTTTTTAAACCCAATTTCAAGAAAATGTGTATTACGGGAAAGTACAGATTTTTAACTGCTGTAACTGGTCACCTTTTTCTTTTTAATCAATTTTTGCATCAAAAATGTTTTTTTGTTTTTTTTTTTCAACAGAACAAATATATATTTCAACATATATATACATATATATAGGATCAGTAAGACTTATAATTTTAAAGAAGTCTCTTATGCTCATCAAGGCTGCATTTATTCGATCAAAAATACAGAAAAACCAGTAATATTGCAAAATGTTATTACAATATAAAATAATGGTTTTTATTTTAATATACTTTAAAATATAATTTATTCCCGTGATGCAAAGCGGAATTTTAATCAGCTGTTACTCCAGTCTTAAGTGTCACATGATCCTTCAGAAATCATTCTAATATGCTGATTTATTATTATAATTATCAATGTTGGAAACAGTTGTGCTGCCAAATATTTTTTTGGAACCTGTGATTCATTTTTTTCAGTATTTTTTGATGAATAACAAGTTAAAAAGAACAGTATTTATTCAAAATATAAATCTTTTCTATCCATTTAAATAAAAAAAAAAGAAAGAAAGAATAAAAATTCACTGATCAAACTTTTAAACAGTAATGTATATTGTTAGAAAACCTTTCTATTTTAAATCATTGTTGTTCTTTTTAACCTTTTATTGATTAAAGAATCCTGAAAAAAGTGTCATAGATTCCAAAAAAAAAAAAAAATTAAGCAGCACAACTGCTTCCAATATTGATAATAAATCAGCATATTAGAATGATTTTTGAAGGATTCTGAAGACTGATTCTGAAAATTCAACTTTAATTACATGATATAAGTTCAATTTTAATCTATATTAATATATAAAAACATTGTTTTACATGTACTAATATTTTGATCAAATGAACACAGCCTTGATGAGCATAAGAAACGTTTTTAAAAACCATTAAAAGTCTTACTAATTCTAAACGTTTGAGCGGCAGTATATATATATAATACTTAAAACAATTTAAACTCTTTAAAACATATATATAGTATTGCAGTGATACTAAAGTAACGCTTGCAGGAAAATGGTAAAACGCCTCCTATCATATAACATGACAATGAATGTTAAATAAAGTTACACTGTTTCATTTCGAGCTCAGAGTTTAGCGTGTGCAAAAGTCAAATCCAACTTGTCACAGTCAGCACCGGACAGTCACGAGTGTCGTTACGTCTGACTGATTATAACCGGTGGTGATCTCCGTGTCTCTATAGTAACTGATGGACGCGCTGACCGCGCGGTCGGACCGTTACCTGCGCGCCTCGTGATTCTCCATCATCATCTCCATCATGTCAGATCAGCCCTCATCTCCTCCATCCGCGCAGAAACCCGCCCTGCGGGCGCCGGGATCCTCTCAGAGCCGCTTCCAGGTGGACCCGGTGGCGGAGGCGGCGGCTGCGGCTGCGGCGGCGGCAGCGGCGGGCGTCGCTCCTAAAACCCCGCCAGGATCGCGCTCCTCCACCGGTGAGGAGTCCAAGGGCCGTTTCCGGGTGGTGAATTTCTTAAGCCCGTCTGACGCCGCACCTGACGCGGGTGTGAACGGAGACACGGTGAGAAGCGAGGCGAGCCTGCACTCCTCCACCGGAGGTCTCAGTCATTTCTCGGATACGCACTCCAGTACGTATTACCTGCGGACCTTCGGTCACAACACCATCGATGCGGTGCCGAACATCGACTTCTACCGGCAGACGGAAGCTCCGCTCGGGGAGAAACTCCTGCGACCGTCGCTGTCGGAACTTCATGATGAACTCGACAAGGTTTGTGCTGAATTTTATCTCTCATCTGACGCTCATTAGTGCAGGATTGATTTAGGTTTATACAGTGTGGCTGTTATTTGTGCACTTGTTGCTCCAGTTATAGCGGGACCGGGGCATGTTGTCACACGCTTTACTCCAGTGAGTCTTTATTAGTGTGGATTTATTTTTAAGTCACTTTCTCTGTAAAGTTCTTGTCTAATTTGTAAGAATGTGAACTTTTTGTTTATTTACACAATAATAGCTTTGTTTGAAATACTATCTGAAATTAAAAGAGCTATCACTTAACCAAAACTAAAACCATAAAAAATCTCGTTGCTTTAAATAAATTAAATGTTAACTGAAACTACAAATATTAAACTACAAAAGAGTAAAAATCTTATTTCAGCCAGTTTCTCATTTTTAACTTGACTTAGTCTACTAGAATCTAAAACTTACATAAAAACAAAACAAAAAAACAAAACAAAAAACAAATGTATATATATATATAGAGAGAGAGAGAGAGAGAGAGAGAGACATTTAAAAAAAAATACATAAAAATGACAAAATTAGTAAAACTTTAACTAAAACTAAAATGAAAACTAAAAGTACAAAAATAAAAACTAATTGAAACTATTAACAAAAACTATAGTATATTAATAATACTAAAATAGCACTGTCTCAACATAACTTAACTGTATTTAAATCTATATTTAAAGGTTTTCTATTAATAATTAAAACTTGTAAAATTATAAAATGCAATGTTGAAAAGGCAAACATGTTACAAAAATATCTAATCATTAAAAAAATGGCAGATTAAAACTGAAATAAAATTAATTCTATATATTAAAAAACATCAAAAGAGCTCAAATAAAAAAATAAAGCAATAGCAATACAATATACAAAATAAAAATTAATACTATTTCAAACATTAAAAACTAAAATAACATATTTTAAATGTGTATGTGTAAAATGTAATTTACACAAATTAAATTATTATTTCGCTTGCAGAATTCTGATTTAGTATGAATGATTAATGATTATTTGAAAACATGATTTTATAACTCAGTTCTGGGGCCAGTTGCATAAACTTAGCCTCTATGTTAAGACAGTGTCTTACGAACTAGTTTGACCAACTAACAGTTAACCAAGGGGTAATCAATATTATATTTTGGATTCAGCTTGGACTAAAGTTTTTATGTAACCGAATTTAAAAAAAATTTGACCAGTCTTAAAGAAAAAAATTAGATGACTAACCTTTAAGACTAGTCTAAACCTTTTATGCAACCAGCCCCTGATCTGTAGTCCCTGTGACAACTAGCCCCGGTCTCCACCAACTGATTTCCTATAAGAAACTCATTGTGTCGTTCTCTCTGCAAGCACTTTATTATTTAAAATCAGATGCATAAATGCGTGTAGCAGCTGATTCATCTGTATGTTTCTTCTCTTATGGCTGTACGTTGAGTGACTCATGTGACATCAGACGACACACACACATAGTTGCCCTTAGACAATAGTCTCTCTCACACACCCACTCACTCCGTGCAGCACCATGAGCGATCCGGGTCACGTCACAATGTCAGCGTGTGACCCACACGTCTCTGTCAAAGACCCAGTGTCCCCCAAACATCACCGAACACACAGGTTACACACTTCACTGTCAGACACAAACTCTGTCAGAGCATGCGTGTTAATCAAGACTTACTGTAAAACAGCTCAACTCAATTTAAAGAGTTTTTTTCTTACAAACTTTACCGTTTTATTCCTCTCTATATTCTGAAGCTTTGTTCATATTTCATTCACACTGAATTATACAACATTTTACCTTCTAAAACATGGTGAAAATGTGTTTGTTTTCTGCCTGTTGACAGTATTTTCTGAATTAAGGAGCGATAAAAAGCGAAATCCAAAATCCCCTTTGGAAAAACCTGTATCTAAATTAGTGCATATTTTAAAAAAAATCTGGAATCTGAGGGTCCAAAAAAAAAAAAAATTGAGAAAATCACCTTTAAAGCTGTCCAAATGAAGTTCTTAGCCATGCTTATTACTAATCAAAAATTACGTTTTGTTATATTTACGGTAGGAAGTTTATTAAATGTCTTCATGGAACATGATCTTTACTTAATATTGTAATGACTTATGGCATAAAATGTATCATTTTCACCCATACAATGTATTGTTGGCTATTGCTACAAATATACCCATGATACTTAAGACTGGTTTTGTGCTCCAGGGTCACACACTATTTATTTATTTATTTTGCTTTATCACATTTAAATATATTTTACACACAAACTGTGATTCAAAAGTTTGGGATCAATACAATTTTGTCTCTTCTGCTCATCAAGGTTGCATTTATTTGATCAAATACAGTAAAAACAGTAATATTGTGAATATTATTGCAATTTTAAAAAGCTGTTTTCAATGTGAATATATATGTAACCCTGGTACAGGTAAGTACACACTAGGTTCGGTTGAATAAATATATACAGTAGTCTGAACCCCAATTCAACAAAACACCTTAGGTAATATTGGAATCAAAAACAAGAAGTACTTTCATACAAAAAGATAACTTGTATTATTTGAACAACAAAATAAAAACAATACAATAACCAAGTGTGTGTATGTGTGGTATCAGTGTACGTGTATCATGTGATGAATTTAGGATCACCAGTTCTGTCCATTCAGTTCACGTTGCTGAGCTCAGATTAGTTGTTACAATTCACAGGGAGTAATGTTCCTTTAGGTTCAATATCAAACAAATGTTCCAGCAGGGGGAAATCCATAGATCGTAATTGTACAGTCCTACCGAAATGCTGGACGCAAAGGGCACTCTGCACACATCAACTGAAGATCACCGAATTCAACTGGGTGGCTCGCCATCTTCTATCCAGAAGAGAGAATTCAAGGGAAAACCAAAAACCTGGCCGAGATCAATGTTCTTTCAATCCCAAAATCAACAAAAAGACAATAACAATTCTCCTGCACCCCTTTCTGATGCATAGGCTCCTTTTTTTAACTCTTTCATACAGTACACAATTTTCGCTAGGTTTTTTGCAGCTTAATTTTTCCTTACGGCTCGTAATCTTCCCGCTGCACTCTCCCGCATCCCTTCTGTGTATATAACAGGGGCGGAGCTTGAAATATTTAGCCAGTCACAAATACCTGTTCATGACCGCTCAACAATTGGAGGCAGATTTTCTCGTTTAAAGTTTTGTGCAGCTTTACGATTGGAGCATTAAAATTAGGGGCGATAATATGATAGAACGAATTATTAAGGTTAGCAATGATATAAATTATATATAAATCACATTCCTGTGAGAACTTCTTATGGGGGTTACATATAGTAAAATGTAATTTATTTTAGCGTCAATTAAATATGTTATTTAATTGATATATATACAGTATATATATTCACAATATTTTATTTGTAACATTTTTATTTACACTTATTTATATTTTAAATCACATGTATTTCTATAGCGCTTTATACAATACAGATTGTTTCAAAGCAGCTTCACAGTAATAAATATACTAAAAAATGGTCTAAATTTAAGATTTATGCATTTCAATTGAATATAGAATGTCCATGCATTTTAACATAAACTAATAAACTTAATGTGATGTGATTTGTCAGTCATATAATAATAAAACAGGTCAGATTTCTGCACTCAAAAATACTATTTGCATCTGTTTGATCTATTTAAGTCATATTTTCAAAATGCATTTATTCAAATTGCTTAAAATCGGTAAACACCATGAATGTGAATAAATAAATAAATAAATATTGAGAAAATCACGTTTAAAGTTGTCCAAATTAAGTACTTAGCAATGCATATTACTTATCAAAAATTAAGTTCTGATATATTTATGGTAGGATATTGACTAACTATCTTCATGGAACATGATCTTTACTTAATATCCTAATGATTTTTGGCATAAAATGTATCATTTTGACCCATACAATGTATTTTTGGCTATTGCTACAAATATATATTGCTACAGTCTACTTAAGACTGGTTTTGTGCTCCAGAGTTACAAATGTGAATGGACTTCCTCTTTCTCTTCTGCATAGTGTAGATTTTAGCTTATGCATCATGTTTAAGTAAATCATATCAAGTTATCAAATATCAATCTCATCTGTAGGAGCCGTTTGAGGAGGGATTCCCGAACGGCGAGGAGCTCACGGCTGCCGAGATCATCACACCCAAAGAAATGTCTGATTCCAAAGGCGGCACAGTGAAGTTCGGCTGGGTCAAAGGAGTGCTGGTCAGTCTGACCTTTGACCCCTAATCTATCAGCACACACACACACACATAACACTAACGAATGCTAATGATGATGCTTGTGTGCAGATACGATGCATGCTGAACATCTGGGGAGTGATGCTGTTCATCAGGATGTCGTGGATCGTGGGTCAGGCGGGCATCGGTAACTAACCAGCAGCGCTGAACCTGGACCAGGTGAATTAGCTGTTCGTAGATTGTGATTGTGTTGTTTTTCCGCAGCTCTGTCCTGCGCCATCATTCTCATGGCTATCGTGGTGACGTCTATTACTGGACTCTCAACATCAGCAATCGCCACCAACGGCTTCGTGCGCGGAGGTCAGTGTGTTATTATATTATATTTATAACTATGTTATATTTATAACCTTAACCCTAAATCGAGTATTTTTGAAATTAGAAATGATGATATTCTTAAAACCAAAAAATAAAGATTTGAATATGCATGTATTAAAAGCATATCTGAGTTTGATTGATAGAGAAAAGGTTTTATTTTCACTGTAATAAGTAAATATTTGCTAATTAGATGACTTTTATTTGTAAGCCTCAATTCATAATGCTTCAGTAATTGATATACTCCTACTCAGAAGTTTATATATCATATCAATTATATTAAATTTAGTTAAAATGTATTTATTTTTGGAATAAAATTGTTGCGTAAAAGTGATTTATTATTTTACATTAATTTTATCATTTATATGTTTGTTTTTGTAAAATCATCAATTTGTTTATTTTTGGAAGAAAAATTTTGCATATAAGTTAGATTGAACTTAGTTATTATTTATTTATTTTGTTTGTTTATTTATTTATTTATTTATATATTAATTATTATTATTTATTTATATATTTGAGAGTACTTTTTAAATTCTAACTTCTCTTCTAATCGTTTTTGTTATATTTGGTCTAAAGTGAAGCATTTGTGTCTGATGTTTTCAGGTGGGGCGTATTATCTGATCTCCAGGAGTTTGGGTCCAGAGTTTGGAGGATCCATCGGTCTGATCTTTGCTTTTGCCAATGCCGTCGCTGTGGCCATGTATGTTGTGGGTTTTGCAGAAACTGTCGTTGAACTTCTGGATGTGAGTATGAATGCAAAGGCCTTGGATGGATGATGATGAGCATGAGAGTTTTCTTTTTCTCCACAAAACTCATGCATTAGTGTTTTTGGTCATGCACCTGATTTTTTTTTTTTTTTTTTTTTGCATGCTTTCTATGATTGTTTGATATTTATAGACTGATATGATATGATGTTTTTCAGAGTATAGACGCTCTCATGACAGATGAGATCAATGACATCAGGATCGTTGGCGCGCTCACCGTCGTCTTACTGTTGGGCATCTCTGTCGCTGGAATGGAGTGGGAGGCAAAGGTCAGTATATTTCTACATTCACAACTCTATGGATTTAGAATTCTACTGATCAAATAGCTCTGCATCTTAAAAAAATATTCTGCTGATTTGCAAAAAAAGCCTAATATTACCTAAACTGATTATGCAATGGCATGTCAAAAGTATCCAAACGCAGAGTTTGTACAAGGTGCTTAATGTGTTTGAAGGACTTGAGTTTGACTTTTTGAAATTTCAGGCCTGGAAAAAAGCTGCTTCAGCGCTGCTTTAAACATTACAGTGGTCATGACCACTTTCAAATTTTTATTAAAATATATACAGATAAATTGAATCGCAATGCGAGTCCTGATCTGAAATTATGGTTCGCGAATCATTTTTTCAGATCGGGACTTAAAAGCGTGAATCATTTGATTTAGATCGAAACTTCGGAATCGTTTCGCGAATCATTTCGTGACTTTTGATTTAAATTGGACTTCTGGGGTCGGATCACGAATCACTTGATTTAGATCGGCACTTCGGAATCGATTCGCGAATCATTTCGCGTATTAAATGGTTCGCGCCTTCGTGGCGTGGATCGCAAATCATTTGTTTTAGAGCAGAACTTCGGAGCGGGTTCACGAATCGTTTGATTCAGATCGGGATTCTAATGTTAAATGTGCTTTATTTCTCTTTCAGTTTTTATTCTTAAAGTTGACATCATTGCATATTTTGCATGTGCTTTGCTTTTTTCCAATTTTGTTATATTAATATAGAGAGATCTCTGATTGAAGTCCTTGAAAGTCAACAAAATAGGGCTTCAAAAGGCCTTAAAAGTCCTGGAATATAATTTAACTTACAATCTGCACAGGAGTAGGCCTAGAAAAAGTGGAAATCAGGATTAGTCATAAAATATGAGACTAATTCTCCACACAAATGATTGTAAAAGCAAAAATGCTGGTGTTATTCCTGCAGATATTGTGAGTCACATGATGTACTGATTGATGGTCTTTGACAGGCCCAGATTGTGTTATTGGTGATTCTTTTGGCGGCCATTTGCAACTACTTCGTTGGATCCTTCATCCCCATGAAGTCAAAGGAACCCAAAGGCTTCTTTGGTTATAATGGTGGGTCGTCTCTACTCATCTGCGATCATTGATAATTATTTAAGATCAGCGCTGGGGGGAATGAATCCAATGACATGTTTGTCTCTCTCAAAGCTGCCATAATGATAGAGAACATGGGTCCAGACTTCAGAGATGATGAAACCTTCTTCTCCGTCTTTGCCATCTTCTTTCCGGCCGCCACAGGAATCCTAGCAGGAGCCAATATATCAGGAGACCTCGCGGTGAGGTTCATTTAGTCTCAAGGGTTAAACCTGCTTAAAAATAAAGGGTGTTTTCAAAGTGATGCCATAGAAGAACCACTTTTGTTTCTCCAAAGAACCTTTCAGTTAACAGTTCTTAAAAGAATCATTTTTTTTTTAGTGTAAAGAACATTTGAATAATCTAAAGAACCTTTTCCCACTACATAAACCTTTAATTCATCTAAAAGGTTCCAAAGGTTCTTCATGGAACTATCCAATAAAGAACCTTAATTTTCAAGAGTGTGTTTAAGTTTTGCTGCATCATCACATTTTATAACAGCTGATTTTGTCTCTCTAGGATCCACAGTCTGCGATTCCTAAAGGAACTCTCCTGGCGATCCTCATAACCGGAGTGGTTTACATCGCTGTTGCCATCTCGAATGGTATTTGAGTGCCATTCTTTCTGTAAATTATTCTTGACTCACAGATCAGAGGTAATGTTTTCCATTCGCTGTGTTTTCAGGCTCTTGTATAGTACGTGACGCCACAGGCGATGATAATGACACCATGGTGGGCCCGTTGGAGAACTGCACTGACGCCGCCTGCACACTTGGATACGACTTTTCCATCTGCAAAGAGGGCGGCTGCAAATATGGCCTTCAGAATGACTTCCAGGTGAGTGACAGTAAACACAGGGATCAGATGCAGGGTTTGTACGGGTGCTTGAATTCCTTGAAAATGCTTGAGTTTTAATGTAGTGTTTTCAAGGTTTGAAAAATGCTTGGATTTTGGATAAAGTCCTTGAAAGTGTTTAAAAATGCAGTTACATTGATTTTATAATAATTTGCTTTCTTACTGAATAATTAACTTTTTACATAAAATAAGCCTAACTCCGTTGGAGTCTGCACATGTGGCCGTAGTGTGATCTGCCGGTCTTTACGTGCACCCTCTGATGGAACAGAGTGGGAGATAAAAACATGCTGAGAGGTTGCTGCTTCAGTCAGCATTGGCTTGAAAAAGACAAATGCAAATTATGGTTAAAACGAGAACTAAACACTTAAGTAGCCTCCTGTAGAGTCTGCTTTTTCATGGAAGAGTCTGTGCTTTCAAGCCATATAAACAGTAAATAAAAAAGCCCCTGCTCAGTGCAACTAAATCTTTTAAGACTGTCGTGATTAAAGTGAAATGTGAAAATGAATGAGAAGTGTTGATTGCGTTAGATCTGCTCACAATGGATCAAAGATGTATTACATTGCCCTACCCCACTCATATAGTATTTTTTTTTTTTTGTGGAGGTCTTTAAAAGCCTTACATTTTTTTTAAAAAAATTGTGCAGATACCCTGTAAATTATTTAATTTAAAAAATGTTATAATTTATACTGTATGTTAGCTATTTATATCAGGCAATGTTATACACAATTCAGATAAGTGGTTTTTAATAGCACAATAACGTCTGTGGAGAACTTAAGTATGTACATAAACATGTAATTTACCACAGTTGCGAAGTGCTTGAAAACCTTGAAAATGCACCTTGAAAGTGCTTGACTTTTACTTTGGAAAAGGTGTATGAACCCTGCAGATGTATGGAAGCCCATTTTCACTATTGAATAAAAAAAAAAGGTTATTGTGACTTTTTCACGCAATTCTGACTTTTGAAATGTAAACTGGCAATTGCAAGTTATAAAGTCCAATTTTATGTTCTCAGAATTTAATAAGTTCATATCTCACAATTCTGACTTAATAGCTCACAACTGCGTGTTATAAAGTCAGAACTGCAAGATATGAACTATGAGATTATTTTAACTTGCAATTAAAATAAGATAAAAATAGATATAAAGATAAATACTATAATGTTGCCATATGCTGGTATTCAATGTTGGGGAAAGTTACTTTTAAAAAGTAATGCGTTACAACATTGCGCTATTCCCTAAAAAAGTAACTAATTGCGTTACTTAGTTACCTTTCGTGGAAAGTAATGCATTATGTTACTTTTGTGTTACTTTTTCTCATCTGGCCTGTATGGAAGCCTGTTTCCACCAAAACAAAAAAGGTAATTGTGACTTTTTATCTCACAATTCTGACTTTTTTTCTTGCAATTTCAGAATTGTGTCATATAAACTCGCAATTCTGACTTTTTTTCTCAGACCTGTGAGATGTAAACGCACAATTGCAAGTTATAAAGTCAGAATTGCTAGATATAAAGTCAGAATTACGGGATATAAACTCACAATTGCAAGAACTAAAGTCAGAATTGTGAGATTCGCAATTCAGATTTTTTTCTTGCAATTGCAACTTTGTATCTTGCAATTCTGACTTTTATTCTCAGAATTATGAGATACAAACTCGCAATTGTGAGTTATAAAATCTAGTTCTGAGGAGAAAAAAAGACTGATATATTCACAGACTTGCGAGTTTATATCTCACAATTCTGACTTAACAACTCGCAATTGTGAGATTATAAAAAAAAAGTCAGAATTGTGAGAAAAATTTTACATTTTTTATTCAGTGGTGGAAATGGGCTTCCATAGGCCTGGGCTTGCTTGTGTGTGTTTTAATATAAAAAAGTTATGTTTTTGACAGACTTAAATACCTTTCACACCAAAAGTGAAATGAATAAACTTCAGGCTGAAAGAAATGTAAATTCAAAAAGCTCAAACAAAACTTTGTGCTCTGCTGTCATTTTGGATTGCATGAAGAATAGGACACAAGAGAAAAAAAAGGTTCAACACTTTCCTTCTGATCACAAAAAAATGAAACACAAATGCTATGTTTGTCTAGAGTCATTTTTGTTTATTAGTATGGCTGAATTTGATCATCGAAGGTCAGCAGCAAGGGCATTTTTTAATAAAATAGGATTAAATTCATAACAGATCTTTGTGTTATTTAACATATTTAATGATTGCTTGTTTGCGTCATATTCTAAGTTTGCATTTCACTGTTTTATTAATTTTGAGTAATACTGAATATGTTTTTATGCAGTTGAGACGAGTAAATGCATGACATTTAGTCTAAAACTACAGTAATATCATGTTTACACAGCGCACACAATGCCTCTGCTCTTACACTCTTAAAAATAAAGGTGCTTTAATAGGTTCTTCACAGTGATGCCATAGAAGAACCATTTTTGGTTCCACAAAGAACCATTCAGTCAAAGGTTCTTTAAAGAACCATCTCTTTCTTTCCTTTTTATAATCTGAAGAACCTTCATTCACCACAAAGAACCTTTTGTGAAACAGAAAGGTTCTTCAGATGCTAAAGTTCTTTATGGAACCATTTAGACAAAAAAGGTTCTTCTATGGCATCGTGAAGCACCTTTATTTTTAAGAGTGCACTCCTGATTTCTCTCAAACATGTGTACAGGAGAATTGTCAATCAATGGAAAAACAAAATAACTGGTGTTACTTATTTGAAAAAGTAACTCCTTGTAATTTAAAAGTAATCCATTACTTTATGAGTTACTTGGAAAAAGTAATCTGATTGCGTATTATGTGTTTACTTGTAATGTGTTTCCCCCAATACTGTTGATGTTTTCTGGGAAGAGATGTAGTAAACTCCTTCAGCTGTACTGATGCTGTGTGTGATGGTAATGATCTTTCAGGTGATGAGTTTGGTGTCTGGTTTCGGGCCGCTCATCACAGCTGGAATCTTCTCTGCCACCCTCTCATCGGCGCTGGCGTCTCTGGTCAGCGCTCCCAAAGTCTTCCAGGTCAGGACACATACAAACCTCCTTTTGATTTGATTGAAATTTCTTTAACTTTGGTTAAAGGAGAAGTTCACTTCCAGAACAAATATGTACAGATAATGTACGCACCCACTTGTCATTCAAGATGTTCATGCTTTTCCTTCTTTAGTCATAAAAAATTATGTTTTTTTCCAAAACGCAGTTTAAATGCAGCTTCAAAGGGCTCTAAATGATCCCAGCCAAAAAGAAGGGTCTTATCTAGCAAAATCATCTGTTATTTTCCAAAAAAAATTGACAATTTCTATACTTTTTAACCTAAAATGCTTGTCTTGTCTAGCTCTGTGTGAACTCTGTGTATTCCGGGTCAGTACAGTTAGGGTAGGTCGAAAAACTCATATCTTATTTTTTCCTCCAACTTCAAAATCATCCTACATCGCTGCAGAAGTACCGACCCAGTGTTTACAAAGTGAATGCGCAAAGAAGATGAAACGCCCTTTACGAAAAAAGGTAAAACAGCGATGTAGCACGATTTTGAAGTTGGAGAAGAAAATGAGATGAGAGATCATTCATTTGAGATTAAAAAGTATATAAATTGTCTTTTTTTTTTTTTTAGAAAATAACTGATCGTTTTGCTAGATAAAACCCTTTTCCTTGGCTGGGATCATTTAGGGCCCTTTGAAGCTGCATTTAAACTGCATTTTGGAAGTTCAAACTCACAGGCACCATAGAAGTCCACAATATTGAGAGAAATCCTGGAGTTTATTCAAAAAACATAATTTCTATGACAAAAGAAAGAAAGACATGAACATCTTGCATGACAAGGGTGTGAGTATATTATCTGTACATTTTTGTTCTGGAAGTGAACTTATTGTAATTTGAATACTAGATATCCAGAGTTGCCAGTCAATGCCAGTAATCTAATCTCAAAAAAAAAAAAAAAAAAAGTAAAGAATTGGATCAGTTTTTTATGACACTGAACTCACATGATTCTGTGATATTTTCTCCATTACAAATAAAGCTTGTGTGTTTGGGTGGTTTTAACACCAGATCACCAGATCAAATTTAGACTACATAAAGTTTTATATGGCAGACTTCTTCATCATCATAAAATCTGAGGAGGAAATTTGGTTTATTTCCACCATAAATCTCTAAATACACATGGGCTTCGTCCAAGATTTTCCATGCATCTGTTGATTTGTTTGTGAGTAGATTATTTGGTTTTATTTGAAAAACAGAAGCTTGCTGAATGGTGTGAATCTCTGGTTTCAACAGTTCTGTGCTCTGATAAGCAATAATTAAAATGATGAGCACAAGAAAAACACACAAAAACACATTAATTACAGATTTGCATTTAAAAAGCATCCGTTGCACATTTTTCCTGTCTGATTTCTTGACAATTTTCCCTCGTAATTTCACTGTTTTCTCATCTTCTGCTGTTATATTTACTTTTTCAACATAATACAACATACAAAAGCTTGTGCTTTCTGACTTTTGTGCAGTGATTAATGATGATAAATGGCTTTTGGGTTAATTTCTACAATCAACAATCATTAAGCACATCAGCTAGCAAGCAGAGTAACATCATTAAAAAAGCTGTAATCATGGTTATAGTCAATTCCAAAGGAATGCATTAACTGAAAACACATAAAGTTGAATGCAATGCAAATCACTTTGAATAAAAGTGTCTACCAAATGCCTAAATGATAAATGCATGACCATACTATGTATATTGGCCAAATATTATCGTATGATCTGTTGTGAGTAGATAGAGGTGTTTAATGTGTGTGTGGTTTTGTAGGCATTGTGTAAGGATAAAATCTACCCTGGAATACATGTGTTTGCCAAAGGATACGGGAAGAACAAAGAGCCTCTGCGTGCATACGTCCTCACCTTCATCATTGGCCTGGCCTTCATCCTGATCGGTAAATTACACTCCACTCAATGCTGACTTAACTGCTTATACATTCTTGACAGAAACTGCTTCTAAAATCCAATGTGTTGGTGTTTCAGCTGAGTTGAACATCATCGCTCCCATCATTTCCAACTTCTTCTTGGCCTCTTATGCCTTGATAAATTTCTCTGTTTTCCACGCGTCGCTGGCGAACTCCCCAGGCAAGTGCGATGCATGAATCCTTACTAATAAAACCAAGAATGAGTGTGATGTTCCTCCTCAGACCGCTGACATTGATCGTTTCAGACAGTATCGTGAGTAATTCACGCATTTCCATCTGAACAGGGTGGCGTCCGAGTTTCAAGTACTACAACAAGTGGGTGTCATTAGCCGGAGCCGTGCTGTGCTGCGTGGTGATGTTTGTGATCAACTGGTGGGCGGCGCTGCTCACCAACGTCATCGTTCTGGCACTTTACATCTATGTCAGCTACAAGAAACCAGGTCAGTTCTGTTTATGTGGTAAAACACTGTTGTTATAAAAACTAAAGTATCTACGGATCTTTTCTTCTGTATTGCAACACACATCCAAGTGTAACAGATTATCAACAAAGTAAAATGTAGGGCGGGGGTTGGTTCATCCATTGGTTGCTGATTGGATGTTGCGACGTGGGCGGGCTCTCAGATGAGTGTGTGCTGCAGGGGCGGGGCTTAAGAGCACTAAATGATTGGAGAACATTTTTTAAAAAGTGAAAAATCCAAATATGAATTGTTCACAATAAGATCAATAATATACATTTAGAAAATATACAGGGTGAATTGTTAGTTCATGTTAAGTAGTTCGACAAACGCAGTGCATGGAGTAACGAGCAATAAAATTGTCACAGCATTTAATATATGTCTTTTTTCATGTTAATTAAAATGCAGTTCTTCATTGTTAGTTCATGTTAGTTCTAGGGATGCACGATATTATCGGACTGATATCGGAATCGGCCGATAATGGCTTTAAATGTAAATATCGGCATCGGCCTGATATGAAAAATTATGCCGATATGTCTTGCCAATAAGAGGAATATGTTAACTCAGTGTGCTCAGGGTAAATCTTCTAAAGTTTTGCCTGAATGGTGATTGCATTCACTGTTTTGGATCGCTGCCATTAAACTGAGAATGCATGTAGAGAATGAGGCTTTTGGTGTGTGATAACCAATTATAGAACGTGGCAGCCTCACCTGGGTCCTATAATGCCTGTTCGGTAAGAAGTAGGGATGTCAATTTTCGATAATTTCCATGATCGACTGTTGTTTAAATCGTTAACTTTAATGCTGCAAAATGCGTCAATTGTAGTGGCATATAGTGGCATGACAGGATGTGCAACGCCACTCAAAATGCCAGCTTCCTCATCCGAATTAAAGTTGTTTTTTTTTTGTCTAAAAAAGGCTAGTAGCAGGACTGTAAAACAAATAGAATATTGTCATTTGATAAATGAAGAGAGCACGCCGTTGTGCATCCCTAGTTAGTTCATTAACTAAATTTAATGTAACTTTTTTGTAGATCATAGAAATGATCAAATGTATATCTTGCAACATGAGTCACTTTGGATAAAAGCATCTTAAATGTCATAAAAGGCATAAATGTGACCCTGGACCACAAAATATGGAAGCATATGGGTAGCAATATTCAATCTGAAATGTAATATGCAAAATGGCAATGTATTTCGGTATTTAAATGTACTTTTTCCCATACATATGTGCAACATTTAGTGCAAAATAATGAAAATTCAATTATATAATTTACATTTGCCATTTCCTACGCTAGTTTTAAAATGCAAATCAAAATTACATCAAGACGGGGTCAATATTCACTGTTAACGTTTTCATCTGCCTGAAGATATTTCACTGTTTAGACTCTGATTGAAGCACATGAGCAAACAGACAGTGCAATTCTACATTTATATACAAATGTAAATTAAATAATTAAATTTTCATTTTGCACTAGATGTTGCATGGAAAATGTAAATTTAAATACAGAAATAAATTAACATTTTGCAAATAATATTTCAGTTTGAATACTGCTACTATCTTATAGCATGGGTATATTTGTAGCAGTAGCCAACAATACATTGTATGGGTCAAAATTATCAATTTTTCTTTTATGCCAAAAATCATTAGAATATTGATATTGATTGAATAAAAACTTAGTTTTTAATTAGTAGTATGCATTGCTAAGAACTTCATTTGAACAACTTGAACAACGATTTTCTCAATATTTTGATTTTTTTGCACCCTCGGATTCCAGATTTTCAAATAGTTGTATCTCAGCCAAATATTGTCCTATCCTAACAGTTTACCTTTTCTGTTAAGGGTGTTTGATCTTCTGTGCATGTTCACTTTGCAGAGACTGGGTCGGTACTTCTGCAGCGATGTAGGATGATTTTGAAATGATTTTTGAAGTTGAGGGAGAAAATATGATTGGAGTTTTTTGACAAACCCTAACTGTCTTGAGTCAGAATACACAGAGTTCAGGGAGAGCAAGACAAGATGAGTGTTTGAGATTAAAAAGTATTTAAATTGCATTTTTTTTAATGAAAACAACCGATTGTTTTGCTAGATAAGACCCTTCTTCCTCGGCTGGGACCGCTTACAACCGCAGTTGGGATCGTTTGAAGCCGCATTTAAACTGCATTTTGGAAGGTCAAAATCGGGGCGCCATATCAGTCCATTATATGGAGAAAAATGCTGAAATGTTTTCCTCAAAAAAACATAATTTCTTCACGACTGAAGAAAGATTATATGTGTATCTTTGTTTTGGAAGTGGACTTCTCCTTTAACTCTTGTGAGGCTTTATTGTAAAGCGTTATTGATTACATTTTAAAGTCATAATGTGTCAAAATGCGTCTTTCTGCTGCAGATGTGAACTGGGGTTCGTCGACACAAGCGTTGATGTACAATCAGGCACTGACACACAGCCTGCATCTCACAGGGGTTGAGGACCATATCAAGAACTTCAGGTGATCCACCTATAGATAGAGATGCTCTCATGTGTGACTCTAGAGAGACCGAAAGCCTATCTGAATTCATTTTCCCACAGACCTCAGTGTCTCGTAATGTCCGGATACCCGAACTCAAGACCGGCGCTGCTGTATCTGGTGCATGCCTTCACCAAAGACGTGGGCTTGATGGTCTGTGGCCACGTTCGCACGGTATGTAATTGCAATGACACATTCTCTTTGCAGTTATTAAAGCTAAACAACCAAACATGCACTTGTTCTTGCATTTTTTTCTGCAGGGATACCGTAGGCCGAATTATAAGGACATGATGAACGAACAGGTGCGCTATCAGCGCTGGCTCCTGAAGACCCGAATCAAAGCCTTTTACGCTCCTGTGTTTGCCGATGATCTCAGACAAGGAGCTCAATATCTCTTACAGGTCAGAACAGATGGAGAAAATATGACGGATTATGCAACAACGAGCTCATATAATGAATTGATGTTGTTATGATTCACAGACCGCTGGTTTGGGTCGCCTAAAACCCAACACACTAGTATTTGGCTTTAAGAACAACTGGAGGGACGGTGAGATGAAGGATGTGGAAACCTACATTAACACCATCCAGTGAGTCTAACTGTGTGATGCTCTTCATGTTTTCATCTTTAAGAACTGAAATCTTCATCTGAACTCTGAGCGCTGTGTGTGTTTCAGTGACGCGTTTGACCTGCAGTATGGGGTGGTTATCTTGAGACTAAAGGAAGGTCTCGACATCTCTCACATTCAAGGTCGAGTTTCCTGCCCAAAATGGGCTGAAGTGCAAATGGTTTGAGTTTTTTCATAAATGATTTTAACTCTGCTTCTGTTGGTCTTTCTTCAGATGAATTTCTGTCCTCGCAGGAGAAAGCTCCTGGAATGAAGGAACTCTTGGTGTCCATCAACATCAAAGACTTCGACAGCGATTCCTCAAAGCCGTCTTCTAAATCCACCAGCTGTCAAAGCAGCCCGCTTATCTTCAGAGGTCAGAAAATAATGACGTGCTGAATGAAGATGTCCTGAAAATGTGCTCAACCTCAGGTCATCCAAGATGTAGATGAGATTGTTTGTTCATCAGATTTGTAGAAATGTGTCATTCCATCACTGTTTCACCAATGGATCCTCTGCAGTGAATGGGTGCTATGAGAATGAGAGTCCAAACAGCTGATAAAAACATCACAATAATCCACAAGTAATCCACACCACTTCAGTCCATAAGTTAACATCTTGAGAAGACAAAAGCTGAAACAAATCTATCATGAAGACATTTTTAACTAAAATACATTGAGTCCATAATCCATAATAACGCTTCCTCCAGTGAAAAAGTGGTCTGGTCTGAATCAGGAGAGAAATCTGCACAGATCAAGCACCGTTTACAAGCCAAAACAGATCTAAACAAATATGTGGCTGGATTTTGATGTGAGAGACAACAGGAGATGGACTTTTTTAATGGAGGAAGCGTTATTATGGATTATGAACTCATGTTTTAGTTAAAAACATCTTAAAGGAGCAGTTCACTTCCAGAACAAAAATTAACAGATAATGTACTTAACTGTTGTCATTCAAGATTCATGCTTTTCTTTCTTCAGTTGTAAAGAAATTATATTTCTTAAGGAAAACATTTCAGGAATGTTCACCATATAGTGGACTTCTACTGTGCCTGCATGTTTGAACATCCGAAATGCAGTTTAAATGCAGCTTAAGGGTCTTATCTAGCAAAATTATCGGTCGTTTTCTAATGTTTAACCTCAAATGCTCATCTTGTCTAGCTTGTTACTCACTGTGCAAAAATCAGAAAGCGCAAGCTTTTGTATCAGGTTAATTTGAAACACAAAATATAACTGCAAAAGATGAGAAAACAGTGAAATTACAAGTGGAAAATGTCAAGAAATCAGACAGGAAAAATGTGTAACAGATCCTTTTTAGATGCAAATCGGTAATTAATGTGTTTTTGTGTGTTTTTCTTGTGCTCATCATTTTAATTATTACTTATCAGAGCACAGAACTGTTGAAATCAGAGATTCACACCATTCAGCATGCTTCTGTTTTTCAAATAAAACCAAATAATCTACTTACAAACAAATCAACAGATGCAAGGAGAATCTTGGATGAAGCCCATGTGCATTTAGAGATTTATGGTGGAAATAAACCAAATTTCCTCCTAAAATTTTATGATGAAGAAGTCTGCCATATAAAACTTTATGTAGTTGTCTAAATTTGATCTGGCGTTAAAACCACCCAAACACACAAGCTTTAGTTGTAATGGAGAAAGAATCATGTAAGTGAGGTCAGTGTCATAAGAAACTGATCCAAATATGTGGCTGGATTTTGATGTGAGAGACAACAGATGGACTTTTATTATAGATTATGAACTCGTATTTGAGATAAAAACATCTTGATGGATTTGTTTCAGCTTTTGTCTTCTCAAGATGTGAACTGATGGACTGGAGTGGTGTGGATTACTTGTGGATTATTGTGATGTTTTTATCAGCTGTTTGGACTCTCATTCTGACGGCACCCATTCACATCCACTGGGGAGCAAGTGATGGAATGACACATTTCTACAAATCTGATGAACAAACAAATCTCCCAGTAGAGTTTGGAGGCCAGTAGAGCCACTCCAAATATCCTCCAGATCACGAGTCTTTCCTTCAATGTGTAAATGCACATTGAATGCACACGTCTGATTTAATGCTCTCAAGGATTAGTCCTGATGTTGTTCTTAAATTCATGATGAATCTTAATTCTCCACTGAACGTTTTTTCATGTTGACCTGTATCTGGTAATGATGGTAATGATGCTGATTTCTCTTCTTTATTGATGCATATATGATTTCAGATACCAAGAAGCCTCCGGTTCAGCTCAGTCCTGCAGATGAAAAACTTTTGGCCGCCAGTCAGCAGTTCCAGAAGAAACAGAGCAAAGGAACCATTGATGTCTGGTGGCTGTTTGATGATGGAGGTAAAGTGATATTTCCATTTCAGTGTATTTTGACAATTATTATACTCAGTGAGAGTTTGTAGCTTCAGTAAATTATGCTGTGATTGATTACTCATTGTAGGCTTGACTCTTCTGATACCGTATTTGCTAACCAACAAAAAGAAATGGCAAGACTGCAAGATCCGTGTGTTCATTGGGGGAAAGATAAACAGGATTGACCATGACCGCAGAGCGTGAGTATTACATTGAATGTATTTTATACCTTTTGCTTGGTTTTATAAAGAAATGACAGTTTATATTTGTCTATAAAATCAATTTCAGTCATTAAAGCTGAAGTCTTTAGATCTGACGATTTTGAAGATCCGGAGAAACAAATTCAGTCAGTGTATCCAAACTGCTGACTGGTAGTTCAGTTAGCTTGAGAAAGCTGTATCTCCTCCTAGAGCTTTAACTCTACAAACTCCAGACACAGCCCAGATCTTGAGACTGATCTGACCGAGTGAGCTATATCTTTTCCAACTGATTTGACTTATGGTTTTCCTAAAAATGACGATTAAAAATCTCATCAAACTACAACTGTCAAAACTCCCAGAATCCTTTGGGACTCAATCAAGCTTCCATTCTATGTACTAATTCTAATCCATTCAAACTCATCTATCTATATATCTTTGCCTAGCAACTAGAATCATGCTAGTAATTTGCTAATCATGCTAAAAACATCCGAACAACATGCTAGTAACTTGCTAATCATGCCAGAAACATGCTAGCAACATACTAGCAACTTGCTAATCACACTAAAAACATCATAACAACATGCTAGTAACTTGCTAATCACGCTTAAAACATCCAACAACATGCTAGTAACTTGCTAATCATGCCAGAAACATGCTAGCAACATACTAGCAACTTGCTAATCACGCTAAAAACATCATAAGAACATGCTAGTAACTCGCTAATCATGTCAGAAACATGCTAGCAACTTGCTAATCACGTTAGAAACATCCTAACAACATGCTATCAACTTGCTAATCATGCTGAAAACATGCTAGTAACGTACTAGCAACTTGCTAATCATGCTAGAAACATGCTAGTAACATGTCAGTCATGTTAGAAAAATGCTAACAACATACTTTGTAATCATGCTAGAAACATGTTAGCAACTTGTTAATCATGTTAGAAACATGCTAGCAACATGCTAATCATGCTAGCAACTTGCTAATCATGCTAGCAACATGCTAGTAACGTGCTAATCATGCTAGCAACATGCTAGTAACTTCCTAATCATGCTAACAACAATTAGGGATGGGCAATATCTTATCGTTTGCAATATACCGTAAAAATTTTCCCCACAATAAGAATTAGTCTTCCCGCGATAATAGCAAAGATATCATTTATTGACATGCTTTTTTTCCAAATTAACTTCATAACATAGTCGAGTGTTTGAAATAACCTTTTGCAATCAGACGTGGTTTCATATCAGAGAATGAGGCAGAAATCATACTATTTTATAGTATCATAAAAGCTGTGTCGATTAGCATTGCATTATAAATATACTTTATCCTTTTAGAAATACCCAAGAATGCTTAAAGAACATAGACAAACCATATATTGTAGCAATCGTATGTTTATTGTCAAGTTTCCTCAGTTAAAATTTTTCTCTCTGCGTTTTATTCAGCTACAGCGATAACCTGGAGCATCAGTACTATTACTTCTGCTATAAAGTATAATGCGGAGTTTCCAAGCAAGAGCGCCCTCAGGCTTCCAGTGTCAATTAAACAGTCATTACACTGTAAATGTGTACTCAGTTACATCTATTTTGGGTAAAAATAGGAAAGACAATACTTTTCTCTAAAGAAACAGGATTCTCTGAATTATCGTCATTGATATTGTTATCATAATAATAACAGAAATTATCGTGATAAGCCCATATCGCCCATCCCTACTAGCAATATGCTAAACATACTAGTGACAGGCTAGTAACATGCTAATCATGATAAAATCATGCTAGCAACATGCTAATCATGTTAGAATCATGCTAGGAACATGCTCGTAACTTGCTAATCATGCTAGTAACATGGTAACAACATTCTGTCTATATATCTATATATATATATATATAATTTTTAAAACTACTTCAAACTGAAAACCTTGAAACTTCTAGCTTTTAAAACTTCTTAAACTTCCTGTTTTCGCTTTCTCAAGCCAACTTAAAGTTTGTCTTGACTAGCTTTTTTATCTAGTTTAACAAATAAAATAGTTAAAATAAAAGATAATATGAGCTAGTGTTCAAGCTGCTAAAGCTTTTGCTCTTGTGCAGAATGGCGGCGTTGCTCAGTAAGTTCAGGATTGATTTCTCAGACATCACCGTTCTTGGAGACATCAACATTAAGCCTAAGAAGCACAAGTAAGTTCAGTTCTATTGCTAATAATGAGAATGATTTGCTCCGGTGTCCATGAGAAACAGCTGTTGCTTGATTTTGTGCTCAGTAAAAAGATGTTTGAGGAGTTGATCGAGCCATACAGATTGAAGGAGGACGACATGGAGCAGGAAGCCGCTGAGAAACTGAAAGCTGAAGAACCCTGGAGGATCACCGATAATGAGCTGGAGCTCTACAGGGCCAAGGTTACCATCCGCTTCTCGTTAGGAGATCTGATGCTCTTGTTTTACTTTAATATGGAGCTTAACATGTCTCAGACCCATTATGTCTCTTATGTGTCATCTGAACAGTGGGATCTGTTCAAAAAGACAAAAAAGTTGTGGCTTTTCCAGGAGCACATACTAACCAGCCTTATTTCATTTCACAGATCTTATTTAGAAATGTATTTATTTTTTATAAAACTTTTCATGATGATTTGATCTTAAATGTTTCCATTTCTGTTTTCTGCAGTGCTATTGAATTTACAATTTAGAAGTGATGTTTTAGTTGAGTTACTTCTATTTAAGTTTGAATGTGATGAGAAACACTGAGTACCACAGACAATACAAAGACAAATAAACATAATTTCTAATGTGCATTTTTTTACTAGTTGCACACAACAAATATACAATGTGAACAGTGTAGTCTGAACAAATGACTCATCGCAAATCTATGGAAGCCAGTTTCCACCACTGAATACTTTTTATTTCTAGCAATTCTGCTTTTCTCAGAATTGTGAGATATAAACTTGCAATTGCAAGTTATAAAGTCAAAGGAAAAAAAGAGTGTAAAAAGACTTTGTAACTCACAATTGTTTATATCTTGTAATTCAGACTTTACAACACTCAATTGTGGCTTTATGTCATGCAATTCTGAACTCTAAATTGCAAGTTTATATCTTGCAATTCTAAGAAAAAGCTCAGAATTATGAGTTTATATCATGCAGCTCCGAGAGCAAAGGTCAGAACATCAGTGGAAATGCAAATCAGTTTCAGACTACTCAGTTAAAGTGGTTCTCAAAAGTCATTTGCATCCTCAAAAGTGAAATCCTAATTATTCCCATCCTTTTTGAAAAAACAGGTTTGAACTGTCAGTATATTTGTGTAGCAATCTAGAAAATTCCCATGTCGTACAAACAGATAATGGAAAAACTGACCCAGAAAGGGCCTTTTCCACTCCACTGCATTAATTTCCCATTGTTTTTCTATGTAAACACATTCTATATTGTCATCCTTAACTGCTACTCTCACATCTCAGATATTTTGCAGTGTCTCATGCATTAATTTTGCATCTAAAAACATGGTGCTAAAGTTAAAGAAGTTGAGTTTAAAAAAAATGCATGCCTGGACACTGCGTTTTTCCCCAACTTTTTCACATTTTTGCTTTGTTCTGTGTGAATGGCCACAAATAATGCTTAAAAATAGCATTAACATGTAAGTGACATCAGTTCTTACTGTTCTTTCATTTAGTCAAATCGCCAGATCAGACTGAACGAGCTTCTGAAGGAACATTCGAGCACAGCCAACCTCATTGTCATGTGAGTACTGATCACATATTTAACACATAAAACACTTCATTTGAATACGTGGCCCTTATGAAGCACACAAATGCCTGATACTGTCTTTTGGTTTCATCTGAGTATCCGATTCATTTGGGTTTAACAGAACCATGCCGCTCGCCAGGAAGGGGACGGTGTCCAGCGCTCTTTACATGACTTGGCTGGACACGTTATCTAAAGATCTGCCGCCGATACTTCTCGTCCGAGGAAACCATCAGAGTGTTTTGACCTTCTACTCGTGAAGAGAATGTGAAGTGACTGTGTTACAATCAGTACATTTGTATATTGACCAGATTTGTTCGCTGTTGCCAAATCGACTTATATTTAATATATTGAGCTGGACTAATGAATGCTACAGAAATGTTTATATTTATTTGTAGATACTTTTAATATAACACCACTTACCTCAGAAAGAGCACATAAAATGATGCTTATTCAGCCAAATAAGAAAATAAAGTAAATGAATGTCCATTTTTGCACTAACACTCTGGGGAAAATCCTTCATTTTTCTTACAGTAATCCAGAACATTGATGCCATTTTTCATCGCCAAGCCTGAAATGAAATTCTTGCCTCCTACAGTCAAACTCGCTCTGAACAGAGGCCGTATTTGAGCTTATCTTCATCAAATCTTCAAAGGGGTCTGTTCACACAGTATCTATTCAGGCTGCTGTTCTTAGATGCTGTCAAATAGTTTACTAAGAATTTACTAATTCTGGAGAAAGTGGGTGTCTTGGTGCCAATGCAAATGTCAAAAAACACTGTTTTAAACAAGAGAGACGCTGAAAGATGCAATGCATTAAATAAATGGGCTTGATTTTAACCTTTTAATTTGCTTTTCCGGTGCATTATTGTATTATATATAATATACATATGTGACCCTGGACCACAAAACCAGTCTTAAGTGGCACGGGTATATTTGTAGCAATAGCCAACAATACATTGTATGGGTCAAAATTATTGATTTTTCTTTTATGCCAAAAATCATTAGGATATTAAGTAAAGATCATGTTCCATGAAGATATTTTGTAAATTTCCTACCATTCAAAACTTAATTTTTGATTAGTAATATGCATTGATAAGTATGTCATTTGGACAACTTTAAAGGTGATTTTTTCTATTTTGATCAGATTCCAGATGTTCAAATAGTTGTATCTCAGCCAAATATTGTCATATCCTAACAAACCATTAATGGAAAGCTTATTGATCAGCTTTCAGATGATGTATAAATCTCAATTTCAAAAAACTGACCCTTATGGTTTTGTGGTCCAGGGTCACATATATGAAAAAACAAACAAACAAACAAAAAAAAACATAAAATTGCAGTTTTGCAAAGTCAAAGTTGCAACCTGCAGCTATAAACTGTGAGAAATGTTTAATCAGAGTAATTAAAAATGTGACTGCTATGCCTTTTTTACAGTGTAGTTCATTGCACTTTTTCAACTTTTAATTTAATTAATGATTTAAATAATTTGTGTTGAAACTCTTAGTTGAGCAGAAACTACAGAAACAAGTGTGGCAGTTTAAATCAGGGTTTGTGGCGATTTGATAAAGCTATATTTAAGACCTTTTTAAGACCAAGTATTTAAGGATTAAATTGAAGGAACACAATATGTCAAAAGGTTCTGTTAATGTAAATATCTAGGGATTCCTAAGTATTTTTGTCTTGTTTTCCATGCAGTGCCAATGTCTAAAGATTCTTAAAACAAAATACATTTACTTGAAATGCAAAATAACTTAAGAAGTGAATCAAGTGAGTTTATGATTTAAAACAAGAACAAAAAATTGCCAAAATCAACTTAATACAAAAGGAAAAGAAGTTTTCATTCCCCACTGACAGATTTTGTACTTGATGTTTAGACATTTGTATGGGAAAACAAAAATACTAAGGTGGATATTCATGCTTTGCGATCTTATGGCTATGACATTCTGCTCTGATTTCTTATTTTTAAGGCCCTACTTTGTGGAAGAAAGAATTAAGACTTTTTAAGACCCGCAGAAACGATGTTGCCGTAACTTCTTGATGGATCAATTTGCAAAACACAATCATTCCTTCACTCAAAACATGAGTTACACATGTTGATCTAAGATGTTTTAATGTGTTGAGAGTTCCGTCATGAGCGTTTCAACCGCACCGCGGTACTTCAGTTTCCATTAGCACTTGTGTGTGATTAATACCCTCCCATCCACTTGATTTAGGATTCATCACCGTTTTCTGTCAGAAATCCTGTGTGGAGAATGTCAGTCAGTTCCTCCCTTCAGCAGAGAATCAAGACACACGGAGCGGATCCGGACGACAGCGGGGATGACTGGGAGATCGGGGTTGGGAATCTGATCATCGACCTGGACGCGGATTTGGAGAAGGATCGACAGAGATTGGAGATGAATCGCGTTTTGAGCGTTAAAAGCGCGGTGGAAGGTCGCGAAGAGCTCGAGTACAATTGCGCGGGCGCAGGCGCCGTGTTCGACGGCCTGACGCGAGCCTCCGCCGCCAGCGAGCAGCCGTTCCTCTGCAAGGAGCCCAAGAAATTCAAGCTGAAACGAAGGAATTCCACCACGGACACGGATCGATTCCCGTCGCTGGAGATTGTGAGCAGCATTCCGAAAGTATGCGTCGGTAAGCGGCGCGGCGGAGAGATGAATTCAGCACCAGCGCCGGTGGACAGCGACAACCCGGCGCCGCTCGCCCGAGCCAAAGACGGCAAGAAGGGCAAAAGCCAGAGCAAAGGAGTCAAGAGAGAGAAAGACTCGGCAAGGACGCGGAAAGACAAGCCGAGCGATGAATTTGGCCCGCTGTCAGAGAACGGAAGCGCCTTGGGAGGAACGGAGAATCTCGTCGTCGGCAGGGGCGGAATGGACGCGGCTATTGTTGACCACACTGACGACACGAGCACCGACGAGCACAGCCTGAGGACGGTAAGCTCACATCTGTCCTTCAGACATCTTCATGTCAAAGTAAAACAAGTTGGTAATGCGCAAGCAATGTGTCCGATTGAGCCGTGCGAGCATTACACGAATCCAGTCGTGTCGTCAAACCGCTAATGTGTGCGCGATCCGTTATGGAACATTTAGAAGAAACGAGCGTGAGGCTGTAGGTTGTGCTGATGGCGGATTCGGTGTTTGTGTACTTGAGAATGACGCTTCCACATGCACAATTGCACATCCGTGTCTGTTTGCTTCTTTGTGCGCTACGTGAATTCTCTTTGCAGCCGGCGAGATTCGTCAAAAACGAGCATCAAACACCTTGCCTGCAATGGTTGGCTCGGTTTGCAATATCAATATAACGAGGTTTTCTTTTGTTTGTCAGCCATTTCCTTTGTTAACGCAGCCCCTGTCAAATTGTTCACGTCTGTTGCTATTGGAAACCTAAGCATCATAATTCCCTCTGTTTGTTTTGGACAAAGACATACTGGCTTGTTTAAAGCCAAGATGCTTTTCGTGTGTTATTTACAGTTTTAAATATAGAGAGAAGCTCCACCCCCTCCAGCCTTGGCCATTCTGCTCTATTGTCCCTGTACCTAGATGTCTTTTTCATTTTCCATTGATTCCAGTGACATCGCTCAGACAGAGCTATTGTGACATACACTTAATGCTGTCATTTCTGTAGGTGCTTTTGTGTGTTTTCCTTGAACAAAGATTGTTGAATGGAAAAAAACACAAAAGTCAAATGTTTTGATGCAACTGAGCAACAAGGAACTTGCATGCAACTGCATTATACTTCAGCTGGCACTGTGTTTGTGCTCTCTCTCCCTCTCTAGTTGAGTGTTAAGACGCGGTCAGTTGGAACTAACACACAGGAAGCCGAGAAAGCCCTCGAGTCCAGCTACATGGAGCCATGTCAACCAGGAACGAGCGTCAATCTAGAGGGTATTGTGTGGCATGAGACAGAGGAAGGTGAGAGCATTTTATAAAAATATACAATACACTGTTGTAAAATCATCAGCTTTTTCACATCACCTTGTCTTCTTTGCCACATTATGAATGACTGCATTCACATTGGTTTCACTGGATATGCGATGAGTGAAGGGCGAGTTTTGTCATTAGCTCCACAGGACTGCGTTTTCAAAGCAGCTGTGAGACTGAAGCATTTGAAGGAAGAGGAGACACTGGTTGCATATTGATTAAGCAAATTAAAATTGCAGACCACCATCTTAACTTCCATCACTGAGATCAAGCACAGAATGAATCCGTTCGAAAGACCAAGATATGGCTAAACCTAAATTTGGTGATTGCAGAAAATCTTTTGGAATACTGTGGCTTTTAATATTTCAAAAGGAACTCATTACTGTCACTGTTTCTCTTTGATTTCAGGAGTTCTAGTTGTGAATGTCACATGGAGGAAAAGGACCTATGTGGGCACTCTCTTAGACTGTACCAAGCATGACTGGGCTCCACCACGGTAAAACGCCCTCCTTTCTTCTTGAATGCTTGACTTGTAGAGTATATGTGACCCTGGACCACAAAACCAGTCTTAAGTAGAACAGGTATATTTGTAGCAATAGCCATGGGTCAAAATTATAAATTTTTCTTTTATGCCAAATATCATTAGGATAATAAAATCATGTTCCATGAAGATATTTTGTACATTTATACTGTAAATATATCAAAACTTTTTTTGATTAGTAATATGCATTGCTAATAAATTCATTTGGACAACTTCAAAGACGATTTTCTCTGCATTTTGATATTTTTGCACCCTCAGATTCATGATTTTCAGATAGTTGTATCTCAGGAAATATTGTCCTCAATTTAAAAAAAATTACCCTTATGACTGGTTTGGTGGTCCAGGGTCACATATATACATTTAAATTAAGATTCGAGAAGTACTGATGATTTACATACACAGTTGATTGATTTACATACACTTGTTGTTCTTAACCAGGTTTTGTGAATCGCCAATGAGTGATTCTGATATGCCTTATGCACGTGGACGTGGTAAACGGATGCGGCTGGCCATACCAGATCAACCAACTGCTGACCCAAGTTTGTCCAAGATACGAGGACTAACTCACAAGAGGCGCGGCGTGGGAATTGGCAACAAAGGAAGACGAGGCAGTCTGAACCTCAGTGGCTGTAGGACACCTGGATACTACGCCGTGGAGGACATCAAATCCAATCCGCTTATTTGTGGAAAGCGAAAAGGCAAAGCCCCAGCAGATCTAGATTTGAGCTTGGTCTCAGAGGACATTAGGAACGGGAATGGGAAAAGGATACGAGCCAAATCCAGGAGCGCTCCATCCACCCCTCAGGGTAAATCTGACCCTGTGTTTCTCGATCAAGTTTGTGCATCTCCGATGCTAATAGACTGTCCGCATCCGAACTGCAACAAGAAGTACAAACATATCAACGGGCTCCGTTACCACCAGTCCCACGCTCACCTGAACAATGACAGCAAGCAAGAGTTTGAGTTGGAGAGCGAAGATAGACTTTCAGATTTCGATGAACCGCTCAGCACGGTACCTTTCGATTCTTCTGAGAACGCCATCTCCAAGAAGCCCAGAGGCATGTATAAACTCAATGCGGTTGGTTCTCCAAAGAGCAGGAAAGCATTGCTCAACAACGATAGCAGTCCCACATCCAATGCAAAACTACGCCCTAATGTGGTGAGTAAAGACGGATCCATAGATGATCTGAGCAACCTCCCACTCATTTCCAACATGTCAGTTGTGCTTGAGAACTGCCTCATGACGGATCGCAACGCATCCGTTGAGATGCCTAAGCTGGAAGCGGAGGGTGCTATTGATAAGAGGGACATGTGTAGCAAAGTTAAGAAAGAAGGTTTCACCGAACGATGCTTAGCCAAGTCTCGAACCAACAGACTCATCAACGCTGCTCCTGCTCCTCCGAAGCTGACCGCTATTCCACCAGCTGCATTTTCCACTAAAATCACGGAAGTTTCTTCTCATCAGGCCTCTCCAACTGTTGCCCTCACAAAAGCCAAGAACCTCTCACTGAAACCCATCAAGCCAAAGCTGGACATAATTGCACAAGTTAACATGGCCAACACCACAGCAGTCCTGAGCAAAGACAGTAAGAGAAAGGAAAAGCATCGATTAAAGGACAGGAATTGTAAAGATCCACGGAGTCCCAAAAGCGACCCAATGTATACAAAATCGGACGATGCAAAGAGTATCGGGAAGGACTTTCCTGTGAGCCTCTTGAAAGAGCACTTGAGCAAGCAAGATGTTGTAAACGGTCCAAGCGAAACGCAAGAAAGTCGCATGGCTAGCATCAGAGCCGAGGCCGACAAGGTGTACACATTTTCAGACAACGCGCCGAGTCCTTCCATCGGGAGCTCTGCGAGAATGGACTGCGTCCCACTTACGAACGGAGATGGAGCAAGTGCTAAAACCAACAGCCCTGCATACTCCGACATATCCGATGCAGCTGAGGATGGTGGGTCAAACTCAAGATCTAGAAGGAACTCGACACAAGATTCAAACTCAAAGATTTCCTCAATGAGTACCACTCCCACGGTGACCCCAGGAAAGGAGGTCCAGTCCACATCTCACAGCCATGCCTATGAATCCCATTGTATCCCAGGTTACATGCATTCTGGGCAAGCCAATTCCACCTCGTTCCATAAGGTGGCCTCTCCCTATGGTCGGACAAAGGATGATTTAAGAGATTTAAACGAGGATATAAAAAGCTCAGAATCCTCCAGCCACTCAAGTTCCCAATCACAGATTCAGTATGCTGAAACGCACACGGCGCTGGCTCAGTCTTTGTACTATGGACAGTACAGCCGGGGTGTTTCCATGGACCAGAAGGTTCTAATGATGCCCAACACCCACAGACCGCTCAGCGAGGCTTGCTGTGAGGAAATCCAGTATAGCAAGCAGAGTAGAGGTCAAGTTAGACGAGGATCTGAGCAGAAGGAACGGACGAAGGATGAGCAGAAACAATTCATAAGCTCTCCTCAGTCGATTCATAAAGGGGCGAACTCTGTTAAGATTAGCTGTGCGAAACCTGGCTTCATCTATGTAGAGTTGGACAAGCAGCTGTCGTTTCAACAGCAGCAGCAACAGGGGAAAACGTCCCATATCGGCATGTCAAAAGAACAAGGGGTCCTCAAGGAGTCTGAAGAGCTCAGTTTGGAGAGTTCAAACTCAAAATCAAATGTGGACACAAATGTAACATTTCTAAATGTAAGTTACTGATGTTACTTATCATTTACTGAGGAAATGTTCTTTTAAAGACAATAACAGACTTCTAGAAATGTCCTTGGTTTTGTTGGAATAACAATCCAAAGCATGTTGTTTTGAGTGCTGTTTTTGGAAATATGATCCTTAATCATCAAATAATCGAATTGCCAGGATTCTTTGATGATTGAGAGCATATTGATTTTTATGACGTTGCCATCCTTTTGAAATGTTCCAACGCATTAAACACTAGGGCTACTGTTTCATAACAAAGGGCTTCCCTGTAAGGTGTGTAAATTTCATTGGTTGTCAGACCAGAAACTGTTTGACAGTAGATGTTCCTCTGGGTTTAGGCTTCAGAATCTCAGTCCTGGAGCCACTCTTATCAGTCCAAATATGTGAAGCCGCAAAATCAAGAGGTCAACAAGATCTCTGAGGAAATGAGTCTGAGTCCAGACAAGGGGAAAGACTGGCACATGCCCCTAGAGCCCGAGTCCAGGCTGGAGGCCGAACTCCAGACCGCCAAGTGCGAGACGGCTGCCGAGGTCGCTGAGGAAAACACCAGACCGGAGGTGGACGAGATAGCAGGCGAGACGTCTGAAGACTCGCAGAATGCAAGAGGGCCTGCGTCGTCACCTCAGCAATCCTTCATTCAGTTTCAGCACTCCTATCCCTATTTGCACCTGTGTGAGACGAGCAGCAATGCTTACAGAGTGATGTCTCCGGCTTTGGTGCATAATTACCCAGGTAATCATCTTCTGTACATCGCAAATACGAACCCAAAACTTTCACAGAGTGGAGCTTGTGCTACAAACTACTTGTAAAGTGTAAGCTGTGTGTCTTCCATTCTAGGTTTCCATTACCCTCTGTATGGAAAAACGGCAGGGAGAGAAGATTCAGAAGGGGCTCAAAGCAGCAAACCAGTGACAGATTCGACAGCATTAGAGCTTCTTTCACATCCTCTCCTGCCGTATCACGGCAAATCTCCCGTTGTATGTATCTCGCTTCAAAAAAGTAAAAGTCACTGGTGAAGCTTTTTTAGTAAGGCTTATTGTCTACCTCAGAGTCATATATGGACCTAAATGTACTGTAAACAAACTGTGAAGTTAAAATTGTTCTGGATAGCAGAACATAATTCCTTCAGGAACATCCAGACACACAGCAATACAATATAAAGTACATAAAAGTAATCCTGGCAAATTGTTGGGAATTGTGTACACAATGGACTCATGAAACATGTTTCTTAAAGTGCTTAAAAAGATGAATTAGATGGTTAGTCACTCTGATGGATTCATGTAGATCCTTTACGTTTTAAATATGTCCTGCTGTCCAAAGACAAGTTGGCAGCACAACGTGTTCATTTCAACTGTATATGTACAGTTCAAGGGCTTTGGCAGGCTAACCAGATAAAACATGATGATCATTTCTATGTCTTTCACAGTTGTTTACACATTGTATGTTTTACTCCTTTAGCCTGGAGAAAGAGGATCTCCAGAGCAGGAACGAGAGACTGAACGGGAGAGAGAATCGGTTCCCTTCGGCCGCCACCTTCAGGCACATCATCTCACTCACCTGGGCATGAGCTACACGCTTGTGTCTGGCCAGTATGACCCCTTTCAAGGTGAAAAGGTCAAAAACAAACTGAACTATCCTACACTACTGAACTCACTACAGTATGCATCAAAGGGCTCATATCATGAGGAATCATACTGATCTTGTAAAACAAGAGTTTGTTGTGCTATTAAAACACTCACTGTAACATTCAGACCTCATTCAGTTTCCTCTCCAGTCCATGAAGAACATCTATAGAAACTAATCTGCAAAACTGACTCATTCTGAACTTCTGCAACTTTCTGATGATTGTAAACAGGTACATGAGCAGCAAGTGCTTTTGCCATGTCACATACTAAGAGGACATGTCTTACTCAAGCTTTTTGACTCATGAACCACAAACCTACTTTCCATATTGTCAAGAATAACCATTGCTGTTTGTGTGAAAATATATTATAATTTCAGAAAACACTTTAGTCCTGCAGCATGCACTTGGCTTTAAAGACACAGAATCAAAAAGTATCCATTTAATTCTAAGTGCAATAGAGAGAGGAAAACTAAACTATGAATGGTTTTGGGTGCAATTACTAAGTGGGCCTCAAGGAAACAAAACTGCATGATACAAATGATATGAGCCCTTTAAGTATGTTTACAGTGAAGATAAAATAATTGCTATGGTAAGAATTGATTGTAATGTTCTGTGATCTATGATCCTTAAGGTTTGAGTTCTGCGGCACTGGTTGCAAACCAGCAAGTGACGACGACACAGACCTGCTCCAGCGGTGAGAAAACAAAAATTATTAAATAAAAATAAATGTAACTCCTGGACCACAAAACCAGTCATAAGTGTACATTTTTTTGAAATAGAGATTTATAAATCACCTTTCCATTGATGTATGGTTTGTTAGGATAGGGCAATATTTGGCCGAGATACAACTATTTGAAAATCTGGAATCTGAGTGTGCAAAAAAATCAAAATATTGAGAAAATCACCTTTAAAGTTGTCCAAATGAAATTAACTTCTTAGCAATGCATATTAATCTACTTTTACTAATCAAAAATTAGGTTTTGATATATTTATGGTAGGAAATTTACCAAATATCTTGATGGAACATGATCTTTACTTAACATCCTAATAATTTTTGGCATAAAAACCCCCCGATAATTTTGACCCATACAATGTACTTTTGGCTATAGCTACAAATATACCTGTGCTACTTAAGACTGGTTTTGTGGTCCAGGGTCACAAATTCCTTTAGCTCAAACAGTAGACCGTGGCGCTAGGTCATGGGTTTGATTCACAGGCACTGCATGAACTCACCAAATGTATACCTTAAATCCAATGTAAGTCACTTTGATTTGATTGAATTGATTGATTGAACTGAAGCAGTTGAACATTTATATTGGGGATGCTTGCTTCCAACTAACAGAAAATATTCCTAGAACTTTGGCTAATGTTCTGGCAAGGTTCTCTTAAAGTTATGAACGAACATTCTTCCAGTAATGTTAATAGAATGTTTAATTAGAGTTATCTAAACATTTTTGTAACACTTTAGTCAGATGTTCATCTAGCTTTTTTAAATGTTACTACTTGTTTCAGAATGTTCAGAGAGCATTTAAAACTAACGTTCCCATAATGTTTGCAAATTAATTACATGGAATGTCCCTTTAACATTCATATAACGTTTAATTCTATAACTGGACATTTTGATCATTCAGAGAAAAATAAAAAATAACATTTTTATAACTTGAAGGGAATGTTAGCAAAATGTTCTTAGTACATCCTTTTGTTACCTGGTTTCTTACTGTCTGTTCAATCTGCAGAGAATGACGGGAAGATGTGAGATGTTCCCGACTCACACGAGGATTCACAGACATCAATTCCATGGTGTTACTCATCGCCTCCATAGGAGGCAGCGACTAATTTCATTTCTACCCAATGAATGTACTAATGGAGGACTGCAGCGGAACTAGACATGGCTACGTGGTGACACGGGCCTGAGAAACATTTCCTTCAGGTGCCCGTCACACACAAACCCTCTGGTCATTGGATTTTGCCTGTAAATGGCTACATCTAGCTGTTTGTATGCACTCATATTGTTGTGTAACCATACTATTGAATGTATTTGCTATTTCATCACCTCTGTGTGGTAAAGGACGGTTTGCAATAGATTCTAAGTGACTGTAAGGTGGCTCGCTCTGCATCGACTTATTACCATGAATATACTGTTATTAACAGCCATTAATCTATTATATCGTATAAAGTGGATGTTAATCGACAGTTCATCTCAGTGCCATACGGTATTATCGTGATGTACATAGTTGTACATAGTTGAACGAAGCTCAGCAGCGACTATAACTAGCTTATGTACCTTTGTATTGATTCAGTGCAATGTATGGTCGTCTACCCACCTCACCGACACGGCAGACGTAGTCCTTTGTTACTTCAATAGTAATGCATAACTAAATATGTTTACAAGTGGTTTTCTGGACAGAAAGTCAATGGTGTAGGTTGGTCAAGTCCTGTCATTAGGTTTTTCTTGATGTCTGCTATATCATTAAACTGCAGTTGCTTTTTATACTGTCTCTGCCTTAACATGTTTGGCAATCCAAATAAAAAGTCAAGGTTGTTTTTACATGCGGATTGTTTTGTTTTTTTTTTTTTTATGGGGATCTATTTGAATGTGAAAGTAAGTCGAGTTTGCAGTGAGAAAATATAAAAATAAACCATGTTTCAGTAGGTTGTTATTTCCCACTGTTTCTACAGGCCTTATCTATACAACTTTCATCTAACTTTTTAAAATGCTTACTCGTTTTAGAACGTTAAGGAAACATTCAAAGGTATCTTTAACGTAAAGTTTGCAAAGTTATAAAATGCAATATTCCCTTACTGTTCACGTAACCAAGAAAAAGCATTTTGTATATTGAAATCTGGACATTTTGATCGTTCAGAGAACGTTCAAACTGACATAACGTTTTCATAACAAAACGTTGTTAGAACATATTTTTGTTACCTGAGACAAAATCATAATAGATGAATACAAGATCTGCTTAAACAACACAATCTTTCTGTCATGTTGTTTTACTGTGGAAACTATTAACTATTGTAAATACAACAAAAATTAGTGGATATGTAGCTAATGGTACTGAATGATTTCCAAATACATAACACATGGTATTTAAATAGTACTAAAATATATTTCAGAGAATACCATGTCATTACCACGGTAAATGTGCATAAACACGGTATTTTCTGTAAGCGGTACTTCGGCGGCAGTTACGGTTACCATGGTAACGATCATCTAAAAGATTCAGACCAGTGTACACTGAATATGACAAAAATAAACAATCATTAAGCCAACGTATATATAACGTGTCATTAAAATATTCGGTGACTTACCTCATCTTCTATTTATTTTCAACAAAAAGACAAAAGATTCGTTATTTATCAGTAACGTGTCATGCGCTCATCCGACCTGCAGAGGGGGTACGACTCACTCACTCACGCAAATACGATGCTGTTTCCGGCGGAAGTGCCGCAGACTGACAGTTACCGTCGTTATTTGAACACAACAGACGCGCTAAAAACAAACAACAGATAAACAGACATCCTAAAATCATTATGAGTGTGTTTAATTAACGCGGAGAGATGACATGGCTTCCAAATCAGAGCAACTGCTGATTGTTGTTTCTATTCTTGAAGGTAACTGTGAGATTTGTTGCTTTATGACTCCTGCAATAAAATCAAAGCGAATGCAGTATCATATGAATTATTAACGATAGTGAATTTACGTCATTTTAATCACCTGTGATTTTACGAGGCTTGACATGCTTATTAGTTCTATTTAAATATGTGTTTGTTGACAGATATGTCACTAATAAAAGAGTTTCAATAAGTACCATGTTAATATAATTTTTCGGTGAAAGTACCATGGTAATACTATGGTTTTCTCTGCAGTACTTTGGAGTGCCACATATATCTCATAGCATATGAATATGGTAATCATCTAATACTATTACTGTACCATTGTAACACTGTAGTCATTTTTTAAATAAGTTTAGATCTATATGTTTACTCTTTATATGAATAAGTTATATTATCCTGATTATTATCAATGTTGAAAACAGTTGTGCTGCGCAATATTTTTGTGGAAACTGTGATGCATTTTATTTTTCAAGATTCACAAAGAATAGCAAGTTCAAATGAACATTATTTAGTATTTATTTGAAATAGAAATATTTTGGGAACATTATAATTGTCTTTACTGGCACCTTTGATCAATTTAATGCATCCTTGATGAATAAAAGTATTCATTTATAATTTAAAAAAGTTATTTCTAATTAATAGAAACATTCAATCATTACAAATGTCTTTACTGCCAATTTTGAGCAATTTAATGCATCCTTGATGAATAAAAGTATTATTTATATTTTATAAAAAGTAATTTCTAATTAATAGAAATATATTTTAACATTATAAATGTCTTTACTGTCACTTTTTATCAATTTAATACATCCTTGATGAGTTTAAGTATTAATTTATAATTTAAAAAAAGTAATTTCTAATTAATAGAAACATATTTTAACATTAGAAATGTCTTTACTGTCACTTTTGATCAATTTAATGCATCCTTGATTGATAAAAGTATTAATTTCTTTTTTTATTTGACTTACTCTACACTTTTGAATGGTAGTTTATGACCGTTTCCACAAAAATATTGTGCAGCACAACTGTTTTCATCATTGCTAATAATCAGAAACGTTTTCTGAGCAGCAAATCAGCATATTAGAATGATTTCTGAAGGAGACTGGAGTGATGATGGTGAAAATTCAGTTTGATGACAGAAATAAATTGCGTTTTAAGAGATATTCACAAAGAAAACGGCTATTCTAAACTGTAATAATATTTCAGATTTTTACTGTATTTTTGATCAAATAAATTCGGCCTTGGTGGACAGAAGAGACTTATTTCATAGAAAAAAATCCTAACTATTCTAAGCTTTTCACAGGTAGTGTTTATTTTTGGTATATTATCTTGTATATTTCTCTCATTATTGCCGCTCAATGTCTGTTTATGCTATAACACTTTTTCAGTATATATTCCTCTGAAGCAGAATGACTGATCTGTGTTTTCTTCATCAGGCCATCAGTTTCCTAGGAGTCCGCGGCACACGCTGGTAGTCGAGGCTCGCTTTGACGGAGAGACGTTGGCCACAGACCCAGTAGAACACAAAGAACAGCCGCAGTTCTGCACTGAACTGGCCTGGGAGCTTGACCGCAAGACGCTGCACCAACACCGGTAAGTTTGCTCATCTGACCCATCTCAATATATGACATCCATCAGCTTCTCTTTCACTCAGTGCCATCTGCTCCTCCCACAGACTCCAGAGAACACCAATCAAACTACAGTGTTACGCAGTCGACTCCAACACGTCTGCGAGAGAGTGTGTGGGATACATCGTCCTCGATCTGAGATCAGTGCAAGAGATCAAGCAGGTCAGATTGTCTGCTTTCTGGTATAAATATCCCACTGCTGTTTAGAATAGTAAAGAGTTTGAAATGTTTTTGAAAGAAGTCTCAACAAGGTTGCATTTATTTGGTAAAAAATACAGTAAAAATATGAAATATTATTAGAGTTTAAAGTATCTGTTTTCTATGTGAATATATGTTCAAATGTAATAAAAATATTAATTTTTAATTTTCCATATCCAAAGTTTTAAATGTTAGTTTATCACTGATGATAATAATCAGAAATCAGAAAGCTGTTTTGTCTTATTTGAAAGTCTTCTATTTGTTCTTCAGGCTCCTAAATGGCATCCTTTGCTCAGTAGTAAGTACACGAAACAAAAACCTGCTCTGCTGATAAGCATGATCTTAGAGAACGACACCAAACCAGCAGCTGAGCAGTTTAAAGCAAAGAAAGCACCACCGAGACCAGGTACCTGAAACACATAAACACGTCTAATGTTTGTGGTTTCTTTCCATCTTATTTGTGTTGTTGTTTCCTTCCCATTTTCCATTTTTCCTTTTGTTCTTTGCTTCTGTTGACTGGCTTCAAAGCTTCATGTTCTACATGCTTGTTTGTTTTTCCACACTCTGTCTCAGGTCAGTGCTGGTTCAGTTCTGTCTCATAAGACAACACTGTTAAAATCAACATAAAATAAAAAAATAATGGTTTCCTGTTTTTTGGTGAAGAATTCATCAGTGATTTTATTCCAAATAAAAACAATTGGAAAAACTTAATTCATCCTTGATGAATAAAAGTATTAATTTACAATTTATAAAAGGCAATTTCTAATTAGTAGAAATATATTTTAACATTAAAAATGTCTTTAATGTCACTTTTGAACAATTTAATGCATCCTTGATTAATAAAAGTATTAATTTATAATTTACTTTTGATCAAAAAAATAATAATGGTTTCCTGTTTTTTGGTGAGGAATTCATCAGTGATTTTATTCCAAATAATAAAAAAATTGACCAAAAAAAAAAAAAAGTTTTTGTGAACTTTCACCAAAATGAAATTTCTTCACCGCTAAAACAACTTAACAAATTATTACAAATGTTTTTGTTAATTGTAATTAGGCTGAAATAAAATAAAATAAGTATTAAATGAATAAAATTAAGAAAGTCATTTGTCTTATTTATCTCTTGAATTTTTTTTTTTTCTAAATTAATGTTTTTTTATTTATTTGTAATTCATATTTTGAACCTTAAACAGGTCGTGAGTGTCGTTTATGTTTACTCTAATGATCGTTTTGTTAATGAAGTCACTGTAAACTCTGTAGGATCTCCAGCGCTGGTTCCTCTGGATTCTGGTAAACTCAAAGCGGTTCTGAACGAGGAAGAAGGTTTTCATCAGATCGGACCTGAAGATGTCTGCGCCGACATGTTTGTTCTGTCGGTAACGGTTGCATTTGCTACTAAACTGGAGCGGGTAAAAAAACTGCTGTCGTATGTCAATCTCATTACTATATTTGCACGTTAATGTACATAAAGGCTAAACGACACATTTCTCTGCCCTTCAGTTGATCTCCAGCTCGACTAAGTTGTCCAGCGAGGGCTCTGAGTTCTTTTTCTATTACACTCTTTTGGGGAACGACGTCACGAGTGAACCTTTCCAGAACCTCCTCAGTCCAAACTTTGAGCCTGAGCGTGCATCCATCCGCATCCGCAGCAATGAGCGAGTCCTGCGGCTTTTCCTCAGCCAGCAGCCCTGTCTGCAGGTCAGCACAGATCACTGATAGACATTACATTGGTAAACATACACTGCCGCTCAAAAGTTTGGGATCAGTAAGACTTGTAATGTTTTTTTAAAGAAGTCATCAAGGCTGCATTTATTTGATCAAAAATACAGAAACAAACAGTAATATTGCAAAATGTTATTACAATATAAAATAATGTTTTTTAATTTAATTTTTTACTTTAAAATGTACTTTATTCCTGTGATGCAAAGCTGAATTTTCATCAGCTGTTACTCCAGTCTTAAGTGTCGCATGATCCTTCAGAAATCATTCTAATATGCTGATTTATTATCAAGTTGCATGTGCTTTGCTTTATTTTTGCCGATTTGTTATATTAGTATTTTTTTATTATTTTATCTATTTATCTTTAAAATTTGAAAGATAAGACCTTGTTTGATAAGTCAAAACTTTGTTTGAAGTCCTTGAAGATAAAGTAGTGCTCAAAGTCCTTGAAAGTCATTTTACAGTATCTGTGTTGTATAAGTCAATATCACATTTGCAGTGGTGTAGATATTAGGAAAAAACAGCACTCTTGCTGATGTGATATTGCTAAACTATATCATATACTATAAATATAATAGGGTCATTCCAGCTGGAATCATCAAATGGTCCCCACCTGACCCCCTCAGATTTGTCTGAAAAAAATCTATGTGATGGGTAATATGCCCAATAGATCATATACAAAATTTCAGATCTCTACTGTGCATACTTTTTTTTACAAAAAATCTGTAAAAAAAAGTTTGTTTTTCACCCCGTTTTGGCATCACTGTCTGAGTGACCATGTTCAGACTAAAATATCTCCAGAACTATTTGTGCCAGGTCCATGAAATTTTCTGGGCTAAGAGTCCTAGTCCAGAACTGCATGAATTACAACTCACAGCATTGTTACTGAATTTACACCTGAATGCTGGCCCTCTACTTTTCTTTGAAACTATTACTTTAAGGGTTTTCAGATGTCCATAGAAACCTCAATTTTCAATGTATAAGCATCAAACTTGGTAAATGGTCTGATATGTACCATGTCTTTCACATCCTTTGACATCAGACAATAGAGTCTTATGGATGTTGAGATATTAAGGTCCAAATATTGAAAAAAACTCATTTACACCAATGTTCAGAGCAATATTTCCCATGAATGACACCAGGTGTAAACATGAAACTTTTTTTTTTTGAAAGAGCATGTTCTTATTGATAAAATATAAAAAAATTGGGATGGGGTTTTGCCTCATTTTTCTGTAATAATTTTTAAAAAAATCATTGTTGTGTGACATTCACAACTACTGTAGTACCAGCTATTTTGAACTCATATGCCTAAATTAATGCTATAATGCAGCATTCCATTGTGCTCGGGACTCGGGGAAATCCGACCTCCACCTCGGGAAAGTGCAATAAGTTGGGGTTCCGAAACACACACTCGGGCCAGTTCAGTGCAGACCGAGTCGGTTGGAATTATCCATAGGCATCCATATTTTTGCCAACTGTTACAATGGAACGCATTTACGACGGACATCGGGAGAACTAACTCGGATTCATCGACTACCGACATTCAATGGAATGCAACATAAGTACCTAATCTTGATGTTCCACCCAATCCAGTGAATAATACATCCATTTTCATTGAGAAAGCAGGGCAATATTGGTTAGAAATAATAATATTTAGGTGGTATGAGATCTAGCATCAATCAATCAATCAGTCAATCAGTCAACAGTGATCAATTTTGAGGTCAGTCGAGTATCAGGAACACCAGGATTCCATGTCAACTTTGAGGTTGACCCAGTTGAACAAGGCCTTCACATCACAGATATGGCCCCAGGACAATATGTTACTTGTGTGTATGACCGACAATGGTGGGTTGGTATCATCAGAGACGTCTCTGACACAGAGCAAGACATTCAAGTGCTTTTTTTGCATCCCCATGGCCCAGCTAGAGGCTACTTTTGGCCAAAAAGGGAAGATGTCTGTTGGGTGCCTCTCCAGCACATCATAATGAAAATTGATGTGCCAGTTACTTCCACTGGACGATGCTATGTCATAAAAGAAAATGAAACTGTGGATTCAGACACTTTCATGAACAACTTTCAGTAACTGTTATGTCACACATTTATTTGTGTTGGTGGTATACATTATTAAAGTGACTCATGTCTGGAAGTACGTTTTTTGTATTTTGTATTTTTTGTATAAGTGGAACATTAATAAATTCTGTTGAAATGCCCATACCAAGTTGAATAGCAAAAGTGAACAATAGGATCAGTGACGAAACTCTGAGTTTTAAAAAAATCATTACAGAAAAATGAGGCAAAACCCCATCCTATTTTTTTAATATTTTATCAATGACAATATGCTCTTTCAAAAAAACAAGTTTTATGTTCACACCTAGTGTCATTCATGGGAAATATTGCTCTGAACATTGGTGTAAATGAGTTTTTTTCCATTTTTGGACCTTAATATCTCAACATCCATCAGACTCTATTGTCTGATATCAAAGGATGTGAAAGACATGGTACATATCAGACCATTTACCAAGTTTGATGCTTATACATTGAAAATTGAGGTTTCTATGGACATCTGAAAACCCTTAAAGTAATAGTTTCAAAAAAAGTAGAGGGCCAGCATTCAGGTGTAAATTCAGTAACAATGCTGTGAGTTGTAATTCATGCAGTTCTGGACTAGGACTCTTAGCCCAGAAAATTTCATGGACCTGGCACAAATAGTTCTGGAGATATTTCAGTCTGAACATGGTCACTCAGACTGTGATGCCAAAACGGGGTAAAATACAAACTTTTTTACAGATTTTTTTGTGAAAAAAGTACGCACAGTAGAGATCTGAAATTTTGTATATGATCTATTGGGCATATTACCCATCACATGGATTTTTTTCAGACAAATCTGAGGAGGTCAGGTGGGGAACTTTTCCAAAATTTGATGATTCCAGCTGGAATGACCCAATATTTATTTATTTGCCTGAAATCTTGAATTTTTGGCTCATATAACTGCATTCTAATAGACTTCATCACACAGTCAGTCGTCCTGTATCATGTTCATCAGACAGTGCATCAGTGGAAAATTACAGACAGGTCTGCATGTGGCACTGCATTAACAGTTTATGCTTTTTAACAGTTTATTTTTTTCAGAATTAATCACACCAAATTAATATGTTAAATTAGTAATAGTGATGAATGTGCGGTATGTGATGTTGTATGTGATTCGTACACAGATCCATCTCTGCTGTGGAAACCAGTCTCTCGGCAGCACTGACATCAGTCTCAGTGGGTTAATAAAGAGCAGCGCTGATCTGACGAAACATCCTGCCACTATAGAGGGCGCTTTCATCCTGCAGCCCCCGAACCGGGTGAAACCCAGCCTGCAGTCTGTCCCGGTGGACCTCCAGCCGACCGTGGGCGTATCTGTGACACTGAGAGCTGAAGATGCCAATAATCAGGTCTGATCATATTTTTTAGTGCAAGAAAGCTTGACTAACATTGTAAGTTGATTTGATATTATATAAACATTTAGATATGGTGCTTTTAATAATTTTTTTACTTCATTTTTTTATTGCCTTGTTTTTTTTCTTTAAATCTTTTCTGATGGTTTCTAGACACAGAATGTTGTTGTCTATATAGATTGTTATTGGTTACAGAATTTCAATGTTTTTAATATGCATATTTTTCTAAACAGCTCGACGTAGCCATTGAAAATGGACCTAAAACTCCAGTGAAGAAAGGCCCCGTTCCAGCCGCCCGGCATGAACATCATCCCGAGGAGGCCAGAGCCCTGATGACCCCGTCACCGGTGAGGAAGTCACCAGACCGGCCTCTCCGCTCTCCAGATGCTTCTCCTGAGCACCAGCACTCAGAGAGCGAAGCAGAGAGTCTGTGCAGCGATGACAGACAAGCTCCGCCCACTGCGCATGAGAGACAGGCCCCGCCCACAGCACACGGCAGACATGGCAAGTATTCAAGCCCATGTAGAATCTGTGGGATTAATGACATTTGTTTTCTTTGTCCTATTTCCTATAGAGTTCACCAGGAGCCCATTTAATTTGTCAGAATGATTTAAATAGTTTTTTTTTTTGTTTGTTTTAAATGTCTTAAAGACTTTATCATATCAGCAAAATCTAATATTGAACGTCCAATTCGTATGTATTGATATATTAGTGCATAAACTGATTTTAGTGCATGTCTATAGAATTCTGTGCTGTTTCTGTATTATTTTGGTACAGTCTTTAAATCTTATTCAGTTCAGACTGCAAACTCATAACTCATCAGTAATCATTAAAAAGCAATATTTCTCATGCTGTAGTGCTGTAAATGCAGTCACAGATGCGGGACTGTTTGATATGTGTGTCTAAATTGAATAACTGTGTTTTGTTCTTGCAGACGTCCCAGTTGTCTCAGATGTGACTGAAGCTGATGCTGCAGACTCGTCTGTCTCCATTTCTGCTCCAAAGATCTCCATCCCTGCCTCCGCACACCACTACTGCTTCTCCCTGGACCTGCGCAGTATCCGAGACCTCAGGACCAGCTTCCCTGTCAACTGCATCCTCAGGTGAGTCACAACACGCTGCCTGAGCTTTAGCATGCTCCTTTAACATGTCCATGTCATAACACGCTTCCCTCTGGTTGCAGATACGCTTACCAGTTCTTCGGCAGCGCGGCTCCCATCATGACGAGTCCAGCGGTGGAGGTGAAGAAGAACACGGAGGTGTTTCTGCCACAGTCGTACTGTGCCTTTGACTTTGCTGCTCTGCCCAATCAGCTTCAGGACACTTTCCTCAGGTGAGATCAGACCTTTAACCCTAGAAATTCTACTGGATCATGTTTGATGAATGAATTTATAAAGTCTCTAAATGATGTTCCTCACAATCTACCGTCTGATGTTGAGCTTATGTTGCCCCGCCCCTTTTCTGCTTTAAGCATTACAATGCTAGTGATCACTTTCAAATATTTATTATAATATATACTGATAAATTGAACATAACGCACAGTGTTTCCATCTAAAATGTATTTTGAGCTGCAGCTTGTCATATTAATGGAGTGTTTCACTAGTTAGCAGTAAACTGGTTACCTCACCTCAGAATGTTCATAAATTTGTGTTGGACGTTATCTTTGGAATGGAAATACTGATATTTTATATTTTCATAAAACTAGTGAGCTAAGCCAGTAGTAGTACTGACAGTGTCGTGTAAACAAGGATGAAGACGCAAAAGGAGGAACAGACAAACAGAATCAATTGAGTGAGTCATTTACGCTGGAACCGCTCCGATTGAACAAAACTCGTGACTTTGATCATTCAGTTCAGGTGATTCACTAGCAAAAAAAAACTGATTAAATTAAAAGAGCCATTCAGAATTTCAACATTGCTTGTTAGGATTTTAAAAAGCACTTATAGTGATGGGTGAAACTAAGCTTTTCAAAAGTCCAAATCAGATGATGCAAAATGATTCACTGTTTCGAGGCACTCCAATCGGATCGCTTATCATGAATCATTTGATTCAGATCGGAAATTCAAAGCGTGTATTGTGAATCAGACTTTGGAGCAGGTTTGTTTGGAGCAGGAGTGGGTTCGCGAATCATTTCATGTATTAAATAAAAGGTTTAGATTAGTCTTAAAAGTGAGTCATCTGTTTTGTTTTCTCTAAGACTAATCATATTTTTAAAAATTGACTTACATAAAAACATAGATTAGTCTCAGTTGAATCCAAAAAGTAAGTCTGCTTACCATTTGGCTAACTGCTAGTTGGTCAGACCGGTTTTTAAGTCTCTTGTCTTAACATAGAGGCTAAGTTTACACAACTGGCCCCTGATCTGCAGTGATGGTTCGCGAATCATAATTCAGATCAGGACTGAGTTTAATATTAAATGTGCTTTATTTCTCTTTCTGTTTCAGTTCTTAAAGTTGACATTATTGCATACTTTGCATGTGCTGTGCTTTATTTTTGCCGTTTTGTTATATTAGTATATTTTTATTTGTTTATCTTTTTAGAATTTGAAATATAAGGCATTGTTTGGTAAGTGAGATCCTTAAAGTCTTTGAAAATAAAAAAGTAGTGCTTGAAAAGTCCTTTTGCAGTATCTGTGTGAATCCTGAGTAAATGTCAGAATAAAATGAGTAATATTTCCAGATGAACACTTACTGGACTGATGCAGCTTGGCTTTACTTGATTCTCCATGAATCATTTTATTAGTGTCATATCTGATCATTAGGATCTTTAGAGGAACGTTTATTTCCAGAAGCTTTATTTTCACTGTTCCTCAGTGGAGGAATGATCTTCACAAGCCTCCAAAACATCTTTTGAGGAACATTTTTTTGTTTATCTCTCAGTCATCATTGGATTGCGTTGCATTATATGTTTGGATCATTTCAATCTCATCTTACTAAAACATATTATTGGAGATGTAGAGTGACACCACTGATATTTACATAATTTTATGTCAGTATCTGCTCTACTGTTATAAATGAATAAATGCAATGAGCTTTGTCAAAAAACATTGTTTGCTAGAGTTTATTGTGAGTTGTTTGTCGTCTGTGTTCAGGGTTCCTCTGGTGGTGGAGATGTGGCACAGAGAGCCAAGCTCTCGAGATGTTCGGCTGGGTTCTGTCAGCATTCAGCTGTCTCGTCTCCTCAGCTCAGAGAAAACACGCTTTCTCGACCTGTCTGGCCAGCAGCAATGGAGACAGAGCTGTTCGGAGAGGATTCCCATCATGAAAGCAGACGGGTTTGTGCCGATTTATGTGAATGCAAATGAGCAGTGTAGGATGTTCATGAGGGCCTGTGCTGATGCAAACGTCACAGCATGAAGCGTACAGAACTGTATTTAGTTGTTTGATCATATTCTGTACAAATTCCAGCAGGAAATTGTGCCTGCAGTACACAGAACTTAACTCTAGATGGCAATGTCAAAACACACAATGCTGAAATATTTTTATTTAATAATATTATTATTAAACAGTATATCATGTACAAACAATATGGCAACAGTATGTTTGCATTAGAACAGTAGGAACAGGTGCCAAAAGAAATAAATAGAAGTAAATAGAAGAATTAGTATAAGTAAATGAAATAGAAAATAGCCAAAATAGAATTTAATAAATTGGAGAAAATAAAGTAACATTTTTAAAAAGTAAAATTAGCATAAAATTAAAGCTCTTTTTTGTAAATCATATTCTATTGTCACAAAAAGGTTTGTTGTGTTATTATTTGTCATCATCTTAGGGGCTTTTGTATAAGAAAGAAACTTTGCATTTGTCTTAAAGGGAGAGTTTACCCAGAATTACTATTCTGTCATCTTTCTTTCTTTTTTGCAGCAAAGAAGGTTGTATTTTGTATAATGTTGGGAACCAAACAACATTAAAACCTATTTATTTTCATTACATTTACAAAAACAGAGACTTTTTTTTTTTTTTTTTTTTGAGAAAAGTCGTAATTGCCAGATATAAACTCAGAATTTTGAGACAAAGTTACAGTTGCATTTTATTTATTTTTTTATTCTGTGGTGGGCAGAAAGAGAATTACATAAATCAGAGAAAAGGTCAGAATTGTGAGATAAAAAGATTGCAATCATAATTACCTTTATTATGTTTTTTGTCCCCTGGTGGACATAAGCTTCTCTAGGTGTGAGTTTGAAGTTTGAACTGAATTGTGTGTCTGTAGGTCTGAGAAGTTGGCTGAACTCTGTTATGTGAGCGTTCTTGAAGATCTCGGTTTAGTGAAGGCTCAAGACATCCTTGTCTCTGAATCATCACAGGTGATGCACTTACAACTGATTACTGACTCCAGTACTTGTTCTGTACCTGAATGTTTGTGTGGCTTGAACAGCAGAATTATGGGTAATGTTTGTTTATCAGGGGCCACCGGCAGCTGTGGCTCCTCCTCCTCAGGGTCCCATTGGGGCAGAGACTGCCATTCGACCTCGAGAGACCCTGGAGTACAAGGCAGCGCTGGAGCTGGAAATGTGGAAGGAGGTGCAGGAGGATCTGTTTGATAATCAGGTGCGGGTCTGTTCGTTAGTCGCTGATTTTTCAGCTCAAACTCAGCAGATCTGGGGCCAATCTGGATCAGAATGATCTGGGTAAATTTTCTGAAAATGAGATTTATGCATCATATGAAAGCTGGATAAATAAGCCTTATTAGGATAAGACCATTTTTGGCAGAGATATTTGAAAATCTGGAATCTGAGGGTGCAAAGAAATCACAATATTGAGAAAATTGCCTTTAAAGTTGTCTAAATGAAGTTCTTAGCAATGCATATTACTAATTAAAAAATGAGGTTTTGATATATTTATGGTAGGAAATTTTCAAAATATCTTCATGGAACATGATCTTTCACTTAATATCCTAATGATTTTTGGTGTCAAAGAAAAAAACGATAATTTTGACCCTTACATTGTATTGTTGGCTATTGCTACAAATATACCTGTGCTAACTAAGACTGGTTTTGTGGTCCAGGGACACAAATCTGGATTATTAGTACTTTACGGAGCCCCTAAAGGGACATGGTGATGGGGAAAAAATGCCAGTGTTTTGCATTCTAGTTTTGTATTTACATAAATAACTACTTCTGATTGGTCAGTCTCTAAATAATGTGCCAATGAAGGTTACAATCAGTGATTTAAAAAAAAAAAACTACAACTTTAAATTAAATATAATTTTTTTTATATTGACAGCTGCTTTGGGATTTGGGGATATATTACTTGTTAAAGTTAAAAGTTTTATCACATTTTTGTTCCTGAAATCCACCCCTCTGCTGGGATCAGAATAATCCCTTTGTTTTTTTTTTTTATTTGATCAAAAGTATCCCAATCTTATTAAAATGTTTTGAACAACACAAACTGAGGATTTAATCCAGATCAAAACCAAGATTAGATTTTGTGATCTAATCTGAATTCAGAATTTTTTTTTCTTTTAAACAACCCATTTTTTTTAAAGATTTGATCCAATCCAGTGGCCAAAATCCGATCAGATTACTTTTGAACAACTGGCCCCCTGAGCGCTCACATCTCAGATCATATGTATCATGAAAACACAATTTCATTGTCATTTTTTAAATTAATAATAGAGTTACTATAATAGATAATAATCTATAAACTAATAATAGAGTTGCTATAAAGAAACACTAACATTCACAATGCAAAGCTTCTGCTTGCCCAAAAACAGCATTATTTAAACAGCTCAAAATAGAAAATTTACACAGCATTACAGTGTTGACATCAGAAACATGAGTTTATACAATGTAAAAATGATAGTAATTTTAATGGTAAAACTGTTAATTGGTTGCTAGTTACTAGTAACTCACATTACTTGTAAAATGTTACCCCAACATTGAATATAAGGTTTTTTTTATTGTACATTTAAGTTCAATCTGTAAAACTGAAAATGTTGCTACTGTATGTTTTTTATGATAAAGTTACAGGGAAAAAATACCATAAATTCACCAGTTTTATTTATTTATGATTATTTTTTATTTATTTTTTATTTATTTTATTTTTTTAGAGTGTATGATTACTTACCTTTAGTCAGTATTCAGCAAGTCGTTTCATATGCATTTACTCATTTTATTTGCAAAAAGGTTAAGCAGTTATTACCAAGGTCATTTACAGAGGTGTTGAACTTTAGGGAACAAATAAAATGCTAGAATTCGGTTGCTTTAAAATATTTCTGTCCTGCATTGATAATGTGTTATTTTGTTTTGTTTGATCCTCAGCTGAAGCAGAAAGAGTTGAGTCACATGCAGGCGCTGGCGGAGGAATGGAGGAAGAGAGATCACCAGCGGGAGGCGCTCATCAAGAAGAAGGTCAGACACTGAGCACTGTTTTAGAAATCCATAACATAACAAATCCATAACATTTCATATATTAAATTATTGCAGTTATTTTGCTAATACAAAATTAAATTATTAATTTAAATTTGTAATAATAAATTAGATTTAATAATTTAATATTAATTAAATTAAAATAATTATTTTGCTATTACAAAATAATAATTAAATAATACAATAAAACATTAGAACGTAGTCTTCAAATATGGTTAAATTATGTAAACATTGCCTTAAAATGTCATATTAATATTTAATTTTATATTTAATATTTAATTATATTTACTTAGAGTGGTATAAATATATTACTCAACTTTATTTTTGTTTAATTTTTAATTATTTATTATATTATATTATAATTTATCATAAAATATAATTTTTTATCGTATTTTTTGTCATTGCTTTTTTAGGAAATGGAGTATAATCTTCTAGAGGAGCAGCTGCAGAAAACTTTGTCTGATCTGGAGAAGAGAGAGAAAGCTCTCGTTCACGCTGAGATGGAGGTGAGTCTGAATCCTCTGAATGATCTTCAGATTGTGTCGTCTGATTGCGTTTCTGAGGTGTTTGTCTGCCGCTCGTTTAGACGCAGCGTCTGCAGCGAGAGATGCGCGCAGAGCACGAGTTCAGCATGCGAGAGCTGCAGGACAGTGGCCGGCGTCTGCGTGAGGACTGCACCCACCAGGTGGAGCTGGAGAGGTCAAAGGTCAAGCAGCTCGAGGATCTACTGGCTCAGCAGCGACAGCAGGTAAACACAGCAAACACGACCTGTGACGATGATCTCTGGCCCTTTAAAGGCACGAGCCGGGAGGGGTCGGGTGACCCTGGGGTCACAGGGTCATGAGATCACCCCCTGCCGATGTCAATATGCACTAATCCACGTGTTCTTAAGGGAGGAGTAAAGAGGTTTACCCGGTAATCCAGTGAGACTGTCGTGTTCTGTGCTGATCGTGTAAATGAGCGCCGTGTAATGTTTGTTTTCTAGTCTGGTCTTGAACTCGATGTAGATGCACAATCACACAGAAACATACACAATGCTGTTTAAAAGTTTGGAAGCAGTAAGATTTTTAATGTTTTTTATAGACGATTCTTATGCTCATCAAGGCTGCGTTCATTTGATCAAAAATACAGAAAAAAATGTTTTATTGTGAAATATTATTACAATGTAAAACAATGCATTTCTATATTAATATACACTAAAATTTCAGAATCATTACTCCAGTCTTCAGTGTCACATGATCCTTCAAAAACATTCTAATATGCTGATTTATTATTAATGTTGGAAACAGTTGTGCTTAATATTTTTTGGAACCTGTGATACTTTTTTTCAGGATTCTTTGATCAATAAAAAATTAAAAAGTTTTATTTAAAATAGAAAGGTTTTCTAACAATATACACTACTGTTCAGAAGTTTGGGGTCAGTTTTATTCTTTATTTTTTTGAAAGAAATACTTTTATTCACCAAGGATGTGTTAAATTAATAAAAAGTGACAGCTTAGATTTACATTGTTAGACAAGTTTTATATTTTGAATAAATGCTGTTCTGTTTAACTTGTTATACATCAAAGAATCCTGAAAAAAAGAATATTTGGCAGCGCAACTGTTTCCAACATTGGTAATTCTAATAATAAATCAGCATATTAGAATGATTTCTGAAGGATCATGTGACACTTAAGACTGGAGTAATTGCTGATGAAAATTCAGCTTTTCATCACAGGAAGAAATTGTATTTTAATGTATTTTAAAATAAAAAAAACAATTATTTTATATTGTAATAACATTTTGCAATATTACTGTTTTTTTTTTCTGTATTTTTGATCAAATAAATGCAGCCTTGATAAGCATAAGAGACTTCTTTAAAAAAACATTACAAGTCTTACTGATCCCAAACTTTTGAGCGGTAGGGTATTTTCACTATTGCTATTGTAGAAATTATCTATTCACTAAAGGCTGTATTTACACTAATGCATAAATCTGTTTGAACATAACAGTTTTATCCTGTCCTTAATACATAAATAAGTGTAACTTCAGTACCTTTCTGTACAATAGCAAAACTAGTAATAGTAATAAATAATATGTTAATTAATTTAATTAATTAATTAAATTCTAATTGTATATAATTATTAATGCTATTAAAAATAAGTAATAATAATAAGTAAATAATACAATAAAACATTAGAACGTAGCATTCAAATATTGCTCAAATATGTAAACATCACATTAAAAGATCATGAAAAGATTTATATGTGTGTATAAATCATATTTGTTTTTATAATTAACTTCAGATTACTATAATAATATCTTTTTTTTGTTAAATATTATTTTTCCAAATCTTTGTGTGTGTGTGTGTGTATGTATATGTATATGTGTGTACATATATATATATATATATATATATATATATATATATATATATATATATATATATATATATATATATAGTACTGTGCAAAAGTCTTAGGCCACTAGTATTTTCATCAGCTAAAAATGGTTTAAAGTCAGTTAAAGTCGGTCTTTTGCTGTAGTGTGTCAGTAGGAAATATCAGTTTACATTTCTAAACATTCATTTTGCCATTAATTGTAATAATCCAGTGAGATTTTTGTATGGAGCACAGGCTGTTGTCAGACTCCTTGTGCAAACAGAGATCTGATCTCTCCATCATTCAATCCAGTCTGTCTTAAGAAACAGAAAAAAACGGAGACAGACTAAATCCAGAAGAACTGTGGCAACATCTCCAGGATGCTTTAAGAGACCTACACCTACAAAGCTACAGTACTGTTAAAATTTTTAGACAGTTAGGCAATGAACTATCAATGAACTTCTATTAACTAAAATAAATCAGCATTTGATGTGACCATGCTTTGCATTTAAAGTAGCTTTTGCCCTAGGTGCACTTGTGCAGAGTTTTTCAGGTAGCTTTGCAGGTAGGTTATTTGAAACATCTTGGAGATGTTGAAACAGTTCTTCTGGATTTTTTTCTGTTTCTTCATGTCATTCCAGAGACAGACTGGATGATGGTGAGATCAGATGTCTGTGTGGAGCACTGGCTGTTGTCAGACTGCCTGTGCAAACAAAAATCTCACTAGATTATTACAATTAATGTCAAACAGAATGTTTGGAAATGTAAACTGATGTTTCCTACTGACACACTACAGCAAAAGATAGAAATAACTTACTTTAAACCATTTTTTAGCTGGTGAAAATACTAGTGGCCTAAGACTTTTGCACAGTACTGTACATATATATATTTTACAAGATGATTGTGAAAATTATACTATAACTATACTAATGTATTAATACTATAACAAAACTAATGTAAGTATTTTAATGTTTTTAACTATTTGAAAATAAAAAAAGTAATAAATAAAATGTTAATTATTATTATTAATTAGTTAATAGATTGATAAATTAAATTATTCTAACTTTATATAATTATTAATGCTATAAAATAATAAATAATACAACAAAGCATTAGAATGTAACATTCAAATATTGTTCAAATATGTAAACGTCGTGTTAAAAGATCATTAAAGATTTATTTATATATATATATATTAATTTTTAGTTATTATGATTATTATAATTTTTTTGTTAAATAATTTTTCAAGTCTTTATGTGTATATATATTTCACAAAATGATTGTGAACATTTATTGTTGCCACCTCTCTGCATTCAAACATCTAGAATGTTTTCCACAAGTTCTCATAATCGCAGACATAATTAATCGCCAAACAAAAAGGCGAGTTTTCTGAGATCCTGCGTCTGTTTCCTATTGTATTCGTCAGCCGCGGCCGTTTGTCTGCAGCTTCTCTGTGAAATGGAGCATCTCCACGTCTTGAGCGCTTTCTTCAGACAGCCCACCTACTGAAATACTTCAGCCTGTCGTCTCATTTTTTCCCAGAAAACATCTGGCCCGGCGCAGCGCTAACAAATCAAGCAAAGTAGGTTTCTGACATGCGAAAAGAGAAGAGGCCGTGATGAGAGCTCTTTGGCTGCGCGGCGTATATATCGTCTTCCCTCTCGTGTCAGTAACGCGTAAACATACATTTGTCCTGCGTCGACACTCTCTAACCGGTTTATCTAGGCAGAATCCTCCCCCGTCTTTCTTCTTTTTCTGGATGCTCTCTCCTCGTTTGCGAATACCAAACGTTGTGTGTCAGGTTTCTCTGGCATCTGCTTTCTGTCAGAGAGAGAAGCGGCGAATGGAGAGCGCTTGTAAGGTTTTAGTTGGACCGGACGCTGTCTAACACCCTTGAAGTGTTTCAGCGGTAGCCGCCGCGAGCTGATGGATGTGCTGCTCGACACACAGACGTGTTAAACACACACTGGAGCTACAAGATCACTGTAACGAACAGTGCTGTACACCACAGCTGTCAGCGCTCCTCATTGTGTTCCTTCACTTCAGACAGCATTCAAACATGATCAAAACTCTGTTCTCACACAATCTACTGCATGTCTTTTGTCTCTGGTAGTTTAAAGTTTTTTTTTTTATCCAATAAAAGGTCTTTTAGTGTAACTGTACGGATGTCTTTTAATATCTTTACAGATTTTTATCAAGTAAACATCAGAATAACTTTAGTTATATTTTCAGATGAACACTTACTGGACTGAAGCAGCTTGGCCTTACTTGATTTTACCTGTTAGTGTGATCATTCTGTGCTCATTAAGGGCCAAGCACCATCTTGAGTCTATAGCAGGAAAGTTGTGTAATTTGGCATACCGATAGAGGACAGTCTCAACATTAACCACAGCAAGTTCGGAGTCTCTAACTCAAACTCTCTAGCGCCAACACTTGTCCAAACTTTCACTCATGTTTATAACTTTTGAACCTTAAGGTCTACATTTTCAAACTCATCCTAGACGATTTGTCTGATGTTTACCAAAATTGGTTCAGGTCATCTTTAGACCATGCTGGCAAAAAGTTATGGAATTCAGGTTGATAATTCGAAGCATTCTTGAATAACACGCAGACGAATTCTACGAAAAGCATGCAAAAATGGATGTCTCGTTAGATTCAGAGGAGCATGCCGAGTCGAACCATACCCAAGTTACCTATGTCAGTCATTTTGGGTGTGGGCCATTTTGAATTTTATCATAAAATGCTGTATTTTATGACCACATTGGCATAACTTTACAAACTCTTCATGTATGTTCGGTGCCACGTTCTGACAGTACTCAAAAAGTTTGGGGGCAAAAGTTAAAAAGAAATTTATAAAAATGCTAATAACATTTGATTAAATTGGCCTATTGTAATGAAAGTGATTACAATATGTTAGGGCTGTCAAAAGGTACCGGGTTCGCTACTTTCGGTACTGAAATTTTAAAAACGTCCATTTCCTGCTCACATTTGAGCGCTGTTAAGCCAATTTTTAAACATTGCTGATTGGCCATAGTGTTCACGCGCTCAACAGACATGACTGTGATTGGCTACAATGACAATGGGAGCGTTTGAAAGCCGCGTCTGTCAGCAGATCCGTCTATATGCAGATGTATTAGGGATCCGCTGACACACGTGGCTGTCAAACGCTCCCGTTGTGCTTATGTGTGAGCGCTCGGTGAGGAGCGTGAAGCGCTTATCATTGTAGCCAATCACAGTCATGTCTGTTGAGCGCGTGAACACTATGGCCAATCAGCGATGTTTACAAATCAGCTCAACAGCGCTCAAATGTGAGCAGGAAATGGACGTTTTTAAAATTTCAGTACCAAAAGTACCGAACCCAGTACCTTTCGACAACTCTGCAATATATTCCTCGGGTCATGCCGAGAACATTGATACCAATTTTGCCATAGTCAGGCAAACTTCCTGTCCACCATTTTGATTAAAGTTCCAAACCTACTTTTTCAAACTCCTCCTAGACCGTTCTTCCACTTCTTCCGTTTGTTCTGCTCAAGTCTATGACAGACCATAGAACCGTTTGTGGGAAAGTTGTGTATTTTGGCACACTGATAGAAGACAGTCTCAACATTAACCACAGCAAGTTTGGAATCTCTAACTCAAACTCTCTAGCGCCACCACTTATCCAGACTTTCACTGATGTTTATGCTAATAACTTTTGAACCATAAGGTCTAGAAAGTTTTTTTTTCTCTCTCCCTTTTTTAATAGTTCGTAAAACCTACTTTTTCCAACTCGTCCTGGATGATTTGTCTGATTTTCACCAAAATTGGCTTAGATCATCTTAAGACCATGCTGGCAAAAGTTGATTAGTCAAACAATGCATGAACGAATTCTTCAAAAAGCACGCAAAAATGGATGTGAGGTTATATCTCCGCAATGGTTTGGCATATTGACACCAAAACTAATGTGTCTTATAACAAACATGCTCTGAGATATGAAAAATGGCTATTTTTTCTTATAACTTCTAAATGGTTTAGCCAAAAATCTGAAAACTGGTCTTGTTAGATTCAGAGGAGATGCAGAGTCGAACCATACCCAGTTTTCCCATTTCAGCCATTTTGGATGTCTGCAATTTTGAATTTTATCATAAAATGCTGTATTTTATGACCACATTGGCGTTACAAATCTCTGTATGTGTCTTTGGCACCATTCCCTGACAGTACTCAAAAAGTTTGGGGGCAGCGGCAAAAGTTATAAAGAAATTTTTAAAAATGCTAATAACATTTGATTAAATAGCCCTTTTGTAATGAAAGTGATCTCAGTATATTCCTTGGGTCATGCCGAGAACATCAATACAAATTTTGCCATAGCCAAACTTCTTGTCCACCATTTTGATTAATATTCAATTTGTATGCGATTAATCGCGATTAATCGTTTGACAGCCCTAGTTTTTGTTTAATACAAATGAATTTGCTGGAAAGGTGCCAAACTGCATCTGAGGCTGTATCTCTGCAAAGCTTTGACGTATTTACACCAAACTTTGTATGTGACTTTGTCACCTCACACTGACCACGCCACATCAGTTTGGTAACAGCGCCACCTATTGGTCAAATGTGATAAACCATTCATTAACTATTAATATTGAAATTTCCAAAAATGCTAATAACTTTTGATTGCATTAGCCTGTTGTAAACAAACTGGTCTTAAAATATTCCTTGGGTCATGCCGACAACATACATACCAATTATGCCATAGTTGGCTGAGCTTCCTGTCCGCCATTTTGATTTATGTTGAAAACCTTCTTTTTCAATCTCCTCCATGACCGTTGGTCCAATTTTCACCCAAATCGAGTTAGATCATCTTAAGACTGACATCTTTGTGCTGACAAAAAGTTCTGGATTTTATCTTGATAGACAAAACTGCTTTTGTATAGCATCGTAACAAACTCCGTCTGAGGCTGTATCTCTGGATAGCTTTGACATATTGACACCAAACGTTGTGTGTGCCATTGTCCTCTTTCACTGACCACGCCACATCAGTTTGGTAGCATTTTTAAAATGGCCTCAATTACTCATTGCTGCGGTTGGTCTGATGCTTGCTTCTGTAGTGCTTGGCCCCGTAATTGCTGCTTGCAGCTGTATTTTCTTGTGCTATTTTGTCCAGTTTGTCTCTTGTTCCATCATCATGTTGTTTACACTATGAAAGATACAAGAGGCTGAGAACAAATACAGGCAGCTGGAGAAGGAGTTTCTGCTGTACCGGGATCAGCAGAATGTTCGGCCGGAGATCCGTCTGCAGTCAGAGATCAACCTGCTGACCCTCGAGAAGGTCAGAGACCCTAAAACATGTACAGAACAGGGGCTTTGAGGCTTTCGTGCCATATTATATCGAGTTTGTTTTGAGATTCGTTTGTGTTTTTTCATTCTCTAGGTGGAACTGGAGCGTAAACTAGAGTCAGCTACTAAATCTAAACTACATTATAAACAGCAGTGGGGACGAGCCCTGAAGGAGCTGGCCAGGTTTAAACAGGTAAGACTAACAGGTTAACTATCCAAACAGACTGTGAGCAGGTCATATGATGATGTTTCAGCGGTTCATGTACTTTACTAGAGTAGTTTGGACTCTCGTCACAGCTGTAAATGATAAGAAAGCTTCCAGGCATAGTAGTTTTAACTTGTCAAACTGGATCAGATTATTTTGTGCGTAATTGTGAAAAGTAATATTAATTGGATCAATCTCATTAAAATGTGTCGCTAAAAATATATATATTTTACATAAAGAAAATTAAGCCTGTTTTAAGGACAATTAAAGTTTTTTGCATTAAGTATTTGTACTAAATGTTTAAAATACATTACAAACGTATTTAAAAAAATATTGAAATATATAAAAATATATAAATAAAATATTTATTTAAAAAAAATGTATTATATATTAATATTTTAATGCATGTATTTATTCCAGATTCTCATGACAGTAATACAATCTGATGTTTTATTTGGGAATTTGTTTGTAATTCGTATTTATACTAAAATGCCTATAAAAATTAGATTTTATTTATACCTATATATATTAGGGGTGTAATGATACACGTATTTGTACCGAGCCGTCACGGTACGGGCATCTTGGTTCGGTGCATGAGGCCTTACAACGAATACAGGCAATTCACCCTCAATCCAGAAGGGGGCGCTTGCAGTAATGCAACTCTGTTTGATAATCGCCGACAGAAGAACAACAAATGCCAGGAGTTGCTGACTTTAAAACAAATACCACTAGACAGTGATCCTGTGCTGATTCTGAACACGTCTCTCACTGATAAAGGAGTATGACATTACTTTAAAGGCTTGCGCACTCAATTGTCTGCGAAATGGAGCTTTGTGCTCTTGTATCCTACCTCTTTCATTCGGCACAAATTCAAACATTCCATAATATTTCATATTTGCGGTGCATCCAAATGCTAAACTGTTATTTATTATATAAATTATAGATTTTGTACTTCAGTCGCGTTCTAACAGTGACACAGTGAGGCGGGGGCGCTGCAACTGGTATGTTTTGTGTTTGTGTGCACCGGCGCGATTACTTCAACTTTCCTCATACCAGCAAAATCAACAAACATATATATCAAGAAATATAGGCTACGTTACGTGTTTTATAGATTTAAGTATTTATTCCCTTGTATGTATATATGTGCTGCAGATGTTACAGCCTATATATGACATTAATTTGATATGATATTTAGTATTTTCACATATAGGTGGAAAAAAAATTGTAATTTGTACTACTGTTGGTTTAAAATAAATGGAAAAAAAAAAACCTAGCATATTAGATTTGGGTTTTTTTTTTCTGTTGTATCAAAATCGTATCGAACCGTGTCCCTTGAACCGAGGTACATACCGAACCGTGACGTCTGTGAACCGTTACACCCCTTAAATGTGTGTGTATGTGTGTGTGTGTGTTCCGGCATTTGTGGTTTATGAGGACACAAATGTGTATAATTTTTTTTTTTTTTTTATCGCATTTATATAGCGCTTTCATTGTGTATTGCTATACACCCAAAGCGCTTTACAATCATATGGGGGGATCTCTCCTCAACCACCACCAGTGTGCAGCATCCACTTGGATGATGCGACGGCAGCCACAGGACAACAGCGCCAGTGCGCTCACCACACACCAGCTACAGGTGGAGAGGAGAGAGAGTGATAGAGCCAATTCAATGAATGGGGATTATTAGGAGGCCATGATTGACAAAGGCCAGAGGAGGGAATTTGGCCAGGACACCGGGGATACTCCCCTACATGACATGGGTACTACAACGTAAACATGGTTTATGAGGACACTTCCTGTGTCCCCATGAAACAAAAGGCTTAAAAAACATACTAAACAGTGTTTTATGAAATTCAAAAAGTGTGCACAGTCTCCTGTGAGGGCTAGGTTTAGGTGTAGGGTAGGTGTAGGGCGATAGAAAATACGGTTTGTACAGTATAAAAACCATTACGCCTATGGAGAGTCCCCGTAAACCACAAATGCAAGAGTGTGTGTGTGTGTGTGTATATATGTATATATATATATATATATATATATATATATATATATATATATTTATATTATATTATATATATATATATATATATATATAAAGAAGTTCAGATGCAAAACCAGCTAAAAGCCATCTTGGTCAAAAATGAGATAATGATACTGAGTGAATGCTCCTGACATATTATACATCCATCAAATACTTTTTCTTCAAACTCGCTAAAATACCAGCCTCAGCCCAATCAGAAGTACCGGTACTTACATAGAAACCTATACATCTGAGCCTGATAAAAATGCATTTTTTAAAGAAAGATGTCAGATGGATTTAGCTGGTTTTGCATCTGAACTCTTCATATATATATATATATATATATATATATATATAAATAAAAATACAACATTTTATAATAAACTTATAATAAAATGACAATATTTACTTTTTTATATGAATTTGAACTTTCATCATTTTCAAACATAAAAAAATTAGCAAGTATCAATAAGTCCCTTTCAAGGTATTTCTATAGTCTTTGGTGTCAGAGAATAAAATGTCACATTTTTGCATTGTGCTTTGAAAATGGCAGCGAATAGCCTAGAATTATGCTTTCAGTTTGAATAGAAATCTTGTAGAGTATTACAGTTTGTCGATCTAACATGGAAATTCTCAAATATTGTAATATTACAAGTATATAAAAAAATTATATAAATTATTTACAAAAAATAAAATATATATAGTCAGTGTTGGGGAAAGTTACTTTTAAAAGTAATGCATTATGATATTGCGTTACACCCTAAAAAAGTAACTGATTACTTAGTTACTTAATATGGAAAGTAATGCATTACAATACTTTTGCGTTACTTTTTAAATCTGGTCAGGGCTTGCTTGTTTGTTTTTAATAAAAAGTGCTATCTTTAGCAAATGTAAAAGCCCTTTTACACCAAAAGTGAACTACTGAATTTGTGAGATAAATTAAGGTGGAAAAAAATTGTAATTTGTGCTACTGTTGGTTTAAAATAAATGGAAAAAAAAAAACCTAGCATATTAGATTTGGGGTTTTTTTTCTGTTGTATCAAAATCGTATCGAACCGTGTCCCTTGAACCGAGGTACATACCGAACCGTGACGTCTGTGAACCGTTACACCCCTTAAATATGTGTGTGTGTGTGTGTGTGTGTGTTCCGGCATTTGTGGTTTATGAGGACACAAGTCCACCGTAAATTAAGGTGGAAAAAAATTGTAATTTGTACTTTTGTTGGTTTAAAATAAATGGGAAAAAAAAAAAACCTAGCATATTAGATTTGGGTTTTTTTTTCTGTTGTATCAAAATCGTATCGAATGCATGTTCACATTTAGTCTGAAACTACAGTAACATGTTTACACAGTGCACACAACACTTTACTAGTTATTTGAAAAAAAGTAATCTGATTATGTAACTCTAGTTACAGCGTTACCCCAACACTGTATATAATAGTCTAATAATACAAAATAAAATCAAATGTAGTATTTAGTAAACTTTAGTATTTAAATGTATCTTTTTCACATGAATGAAGATAAGATTCTTGTGCATTACAGCCGTGAGAATGTACTTCAGTGTCATGAAAGTAACGTCGCAATGTAAAAAATCTTAATGGCCCTAAAAATAGTCTGGAGTTTGTGTTCTGGATCCAATCAAGCTGCAGGCTTTCGTCCGCGTTTATGCCGGTCAGAACCAGCTCAAGACTAATGGACCAGTTTACTGCATTAAACCAGACGTGGATGTGCGTTCTCATGGAAAAAGCCGTGTGAGTGAACATTGAGAAACGGTGAGCTGTCACAAGCTGTGCTGAAACATTGGGCTTCTTCTACAGTGAACCCTGTACGGGACACAGGCCGTATAAACAGAGGCGCCGCACTGAGCTTATCAGCCTGCTAATAACTGTTACAGACACAAACCAGCTGGAATGGCCGAAGACTCGCCTCTCTCCTTTACTTTCAAGTGCCAGATACATATAAAGAAAACAGCTGATGATTTATGGAGCTCGGAGGCCCACATAACTTAATATGATATTGAGCTATAAATCAGGCTTGTATTATGTTCAACATTAAACATCTGAATATCAAGTTGGCTTGTTGAAAGATCGATGGATGGATTTAAGTGGATCGTTTTTCACTGAAATAATCTCATATTCCCACGTAATTTAGTAGAAAGACTAAATATACACTGTTGTTCAGAAGTTTGGGATGTACGAGAGTGTTTTAGTTCCACGTTAAAAAATAAAATTTACGAGAATTTATGAGAAGAATAGAAATTACGAGAATAAAGTCGAAATACTACGAGAATAAAGTCGAAATACTACGAGAATAAAGTCAAAATACTGCGAGAATAAAGATACTATGAGAATAAAGTCGAAATACTACGAGAATAAAGATACAATGAGAGTAAAGTCGATATACTACGAGGTAAAGTCAAAATACTGCAAGAATAAAGATACTGCGAGAATAAAGTTGAAATACTATGAGAATAAAGATACTACGAAAGTCGGAATACTATGAGAGTAAAGTTGAAATACTACGAGAATAAGGTCGAAATACTACAAGAATAAAATCGAAATACTATGAGAGTAAAGTCGAAATGCCGAAATACTACGAGAGTAAAGTTGAAGTACTATGAGAATAAAACTACTATAGAGAAGTTGAAATGCTACGAGGTAAAGTCGAAATACTGCGTGAATAAAGATACTAGGAGAGTAAAGTTGAAATACTAGGAGAATAAAGGGAATACTACGAGAATAAAGTCGAAATACTAGGAGAATAAAGTCTACTAGGAGAGTAAAGTCAAATACTAGGAGAATAAAGTCAAAATACTGGAGAATAAATACTAAGAATAAAGTCAAAATACTAAAGTCAAAATGTGAGAATAAAGATACTATGAGAATAAAGTCGAAATACTATGAGAATAAAGATACAATGAGAGTAAAGTCGATATACTACGAGGTAAAGTCGAAATACTGCGAGAATAAAGGAAATACTATGAGAATAAAGTTGAAATACTATGAGAATAAAGTTGAAATACTACGAGAATAAGGTCAAAATACTACAGAATAAAGTCGAAATACTGCAAGAATAAAGTCGAAGTACTATGAGAGTAAAGTCGAAATGCCGAAATACTACGAGAGTAAAGTTGAAGTACTATGAGAATAAAACTACTATGAGAGTCAAGTTGAAATGCTACGAGGTAAAGTCGAAATACTGCGTGAATAAAGATACTAGGAGAGTAAAGTTGAAATACTAGGAGAATAAAACTACTATGAGAATAAAGTTGGAATACTACGAGGTAAAGTCGAAATACTGCGAGAATAAAGATACTAGGAGAGTAAAGTCAAAATACTGCAAGAATAAAGTCGAAATACTGCGAGAATAAAGATACTATGAGAATAAAGTTGAAATACTCTGAAAATAAAGTCGAAATACTATGAGAATAAGGTCGAAATGCTACGAGAATAAATCGAAATACTGCAAGAATAAAGTTTAAATACTGCTAAAGTCAAGATACTGTGAGAATAAAGTCGAAATAGTACAAGAATAAAGCCCAAATACTACAAGAGTAAAGTCGAAATGCCTAAATACTACGAGAGTAAAGTCGAAATACAGAATAAAGTATTTAAGAATATAAGTATTTTAAAATTAAAGTTCCTTTAGAAATCATTCTAATATGCTGATTTGCTGCTCAAACCTCTGAACGGCAGTGTATGTGCAGGTGACAGAGCACAGATTTTCACTAAAGATTTGCTGTGATGGATCTGTCAGCTCTGTTTGGAGTTTTTGGGTAAATTTCGTCAGCGAAGTGGCCCAGGTGTCGGCGAATCTCTCCAAAAAAAACTGCTCTTGAGTCGAGTCTGGCGTCCAGGTCGTTCGCTGGTCACTCCCGACACGTATTTACACAAGCTAATGCTCGTCTTCAGGCGTTATTAGAGCTGACGCTCGCGCCACACACCGCGAAGAGAACTCTGTGAACGCTTAGAGTCGCCGTTAACCGCAGGTAGTGAAGGAAACTCCTCAAGTCTTCAGGATAATTGTGTGTGTTTTCCTTCAGCTAATGTTTGGCCGTAAGTCAAGGCCACATCTAAGTGTTTGTTTTTCTTGCACTTTTGGCTGCAGTGAATGTTTTACTAAGTTGTAATGCTTTAGGAAAACTGCAGATGAAATGAGATTACCACAAACACGTCATCAATAAAGTTAAGCTCGTTTGAGTTTTCACAGACGCTCTGTATTGATGTGCACTGCTGGAAAACTCAGATTTCACCTTTCACATTAAAACAGGAGACTAAAACCAGCGTCCTGTAAAAATAAGCAGTTATTGTATGAGTTATTGTCTATGTGTGCTGCAGGAATAGTTGATGGCTAATGGCCAGCACTCGTGTGTGTGTGTGTTTGTGTGTGTTTAGCGCGAGCAGGAGAACGCCATGACACGCCTGAAGAAACAGCAGCAGGAACTGGAGCACATGAGGTTACGCTACCTGGCCGCTGAAGAGAAGGAAGCTGTCAAGAATGAGAAACATGAACTTCAGGACATCCGTAACGAGCTGAACAGGTAAAAACCACTGTGTGTGTGATCCAAGCTTCTGCTTTTTGTGACTTTTATAAATGGTACATTCATTCTTAAGTGTACTTTAATGAATAAATCAAAATAAAAACAAAATCACAATATAGAAGAAGAGCACTGTGTTGTTTTACACGTGAGCAGCTCATGATCCAGTGTTTTCAGCATCTCTCAGAGTTTCATTTTGCTTCTCTGAGTTTAAGACGCTTTAATGCCCATTTAGGAGCGCAATGTCGCCAATCTATCTTCACCTAATTTAATAAGAAGTAAATTGAAACCAGCTGTTATCAACAAAAGAGAAGTTTTAACCCTCTTGTGCTCCTCCCTTGGTGGGCAAAAATCATTTTTATTTTAATTACATAAATGTAGTATATTTTAGTTTGATAATGTTTATTTACTTTTTTGTCATTTCAGGGAATTTATGGAACTAAATTTTCATGTAAAATGCACAAAAGTACTATTTTAAAATGTATATGAAATGTGTTTTCCAAAACATGCTTTACTTTAAAACTTTAAAAATCAAGGCTATAAATAAGTTGTGTTCCAAATTTGAGGTTGATGTCACAAAATATGAGTCAGATTTTGTTTGGCTGCAGTTTCCACTAGATCAAATTCACTTCCCATTCGTGAATATTTTTATCAGGACCATTTAACCGTTTCAAATCATGTCCATGATTATATTTGTGTGTGTGTTCACATTGCTAAAATGTAACAAATTTTGGACCATTCTGATGAAGTAGTAAAAAAATAAATAAATAAATAAAAAATTGATCAAGAATGACTGAAGATATGGAAGCTGTTTCCGCCACTGAATAAAAAACAAGGTAATTGCGACTTTTTATCTCTCAATTATCTGACTTTTTTTCCTCAGAACTGAGATATAAACACACAATTGTGAGTTATAAAGTCACATTTGCAGGATATAAATTCAAAATTGTGAGAAATAAAGTCAGAATTGCCAGAAATAAACTCGGATTTCTGACTTTTAGGCACTTTTTTAATTTCAAGTTTATATCTCACAATTCTGACTTTATAACTTTATAAAGGCACAACACACAAACTCAGAATTCTGACCTCTTTCTTACAATTCCAAGTTGACATCTTGCAGTTGAGTTTTTTCTTTTTGTCAAAATTATCAACCTAGAATTGTCAGAATTGTTGAGATAAGTTGCAACTACTTGTTTTTAAATCCCATGGCAGAAACAAGCATAAATGGTAATATTATTATTCTTCTCCTCATTATTATTGTTTTATTTTATAGTCATATTAGTATATACCTTTAGTTTTTTTATTAAAATTATTTTAATTTTAATTTTATTTTTTTCCCTCTAAGTCATGCAGCCATATGACAAACTAAGAACAACAGAATATCATAGGTTTACTCAGCATGGTTTGAATTTGGTTTGAGTGTCAGCAGCTCACATTAAATTTACAACTTAAAGTTGACATGAAATCAGAATTTTTTTTAATGTTAGTTAATCTGTTCATATGATTCAAGTTTTCTTTTTTTTTCGTATTTTTTTTTGACATGATCTGTAGAATCTGTAGTCAGAATGTCATAAAATGTTTTGTGACCCTGGAGCACAAAACCAGTCTTAAGTATCACGGGTATTTTTGTAGCAATGCCAACAATACATTGTATGGGTCAAAATTATTGATTTTTCTTTAATGCCAAATGTCATTAGGATATTAAGTAAAGATCATGTTCCATGAAGATATTTTGTAAATTTCCTACCATAAATATATCAACTTAATTTTTGATTAGTAATGTGCATTGCTAAGAACTTCATTTGGACAACTTTAAAGGTGATTTTCTCAATATTTTTGCACCATCAGATTCTGGATTTTTTCAAATATTGTCCTATCCTAACAAACCATACATCAATGGAAAGCTTATTTATTCAACATTCAGATGATGTACAAAAAATTTACCCTTATGACTTGTTTTGTAGTCCAGGGTCACATTTGTGTAAATAAAGCTGTATTGATTGATTGTCTGTGATCAGGCTAAAGCAGCAAGAGGAGCCGCGCGGATGGAGAGATGTGGCACATGCGTGTGTGAATGAGAGTGCTGACGAACATGTGACGCGTCTGCTGGAGGAGAGAGACACACTGCTGCGCACCGGCGTCTACACGCACGACGACAGGATCATCTCTGAGCTCGACCGGCAAATCCAACAGGCCATGAGCGGCAGGAACACGTGACGTCAGCGCTCGTCTGCTTGACGAAATCAGATTCATCAGTCGAGACCCTCAGAGCAGACAGTGAGTTTCTTACCTCACATGATTTCACTTTATGTCAGATGATATTCCATGAGGTTTTGCACAGGTTGAATGTAGAAGCGTGTGATTGCAGCAGGTGGCGCTGCTTCTCAATAAATCATTGTAGGATTAAACACTTTAGAGCTTCATCATCCTTTATATGTGACTTTATTTATAGTTTGTCTTCATGAGGGGTGTGTGTAGATTTGTGTCTTTTTAAATAAATATTTTTCTGATCTCTTTTCATACTCTGTTTTGACTGTTTCAGTTTGTTGCTGCTCATATTTAGTTGTATTGAAAAAAAGGAGACAGTCGTTTAATTGCTCAAGTATTGCTGAACGTTACGCTGTCAGTTTTGGGTTGTGGTGTTGAGGAATCCTGTAGATGTGAGTGTTTGAGCTGCTGAACTGATGACTGAAGCTCATGTTCTGTCTGTGCTGAAGTTCTTCGGCTCTTTATCTGCGTCTGGAGCTGATAGTGACATTCAGCTGCTCAAAGATCTCCAGCACTTATGAGGACAGTCCATCAGACACAGTTTACAGCGCTGATAGAGACGCACGCTTACATCCATCATTCTTCCAACAAGCCTGATGTGGCAGTCTCTAAATGGTCTTAGTAAAGATTTAAAAATACTTTAAGAAACATGTTTTTGTTTTTTAGTAATAAAAATTTTAAGTGATTTAAACGGCTCATTCGACTGTTTCTCAAAGTATACTTGTCTCCATAAACTAGAGAACTCTATAGACTTGGTTCAGATAGAAATAGTATGCACTACCAGTCAAAAGTTTTTGGACAGTAAGATTTTTAATGTTTTTTTTTTGAAAGAAGTCTATTCTGCTCACCATATATTTGATTAAAAATACAGTAAAATCAGTAAAACTCTGAAATATTATTAGAATTTAAAAAAACTGTTTTCTGTGTGAATATCTGTAAAAATGTAATTTATTCCTGTGATCAAAGCTGAATTTTCAGCATTATTACTCCAGTCTTCAGTGTCACATGATCCTTCAGAAATCTGCTAATTGCTGCTCAATTCCAAAGCTTGGAGTCTAAATATATATATATATATATATATATATATATATAAAATTGTTATTATTATTTATATGTATTTATTTATTTTTGGGGGGAAAGAAATGATAGAAGTATATATTAGAATAGAAAGAAATAGAGATTTATTATGTTACATAATGTTACAAAAGATTTCTATTGCAGATAAATGCTGTTCTTTCTGAGCTTCCTATTCATCAAAGAAACCTTAAAATTCTACTCAGCTGTTTTCAACATCATAATAATAATAAATGTTTCCTGAACAGCAAATCAGAATATTAGAATACTTTCTGAAGGATCATGTGACAGTGAAGACTGCAGTAATGATGCTGAAAATTCAGCTTTGATCACAAATAAATTTGTAATATATATTAAAATAT